>CABFVX010000620.1:239826-253622 GCA_902151425.1 Timema shepardi | reverse complement strand
ACTGTCTGTCCTATATGTTTCTACGTGTTTTATTCATGTCTATATACTTATGTGTTTAAGAAATAATAAATAAACCATACAAACAACAAACAACAAATACCAACTGTATGCATCATCAATTCCCTCTCAATCGACCTGAATCTTTAAGTTTGGTTTTCCAGTGACGAGAAGATTGGAAATTCAAATCCCGGATGTATGTACAGAGTATGTTTATTTTTCTGGATAATTTACCACTTTCCTTCCATGTAAATGCGAGCAAATTTCCTCTAGATCTTATATTTCTTATTCCTATATTTTTTTTAGCACCACCTCTCACTACCTGTTTAGGTTATACACGTAAGTACTAATTACGCTAATGAGTTAGGGATGAGGAAGGTTGAATTTAGAGTAACTGTACCCGAATTTTTGTAGAGAGAAAGTGGAAAACCATTTAGGAAAATCCCCCTCAGTACTCCCAACTGGAATTCAAACTCTAATCTCCCTTTCATCGGCAGTCTAGTCTATTGCGAGAGTGATGCCGTAGACAATGTGGTCAATGAAGCAGGCTTCTATCCATATTGGTGTAGTTAAATGTGTACAGTCTGGGGAGGTAATAAGACGTCAAGCAAAAATAAAAGAGTAATGAATTTGGCAATATGAACTATATTTATTTTAGAATCGTATCTAGGTGAAAAATCGTCAAACTCAACTTTTTTGAAAGTCCAAGTCACCGATTTTGTAGTAGACTTCGGTAAAAGTTGAAAAGTTTTGTGTGTTCAAATCTACATCTCAAATACTTTTTACTTTTTTCCCCCATGACATCGAGAACCCTGTCTTAATAGCGTCTATGCATTCACCTACTAGAATATTGTAAATACTAGGCTATACTATTGCGGCTTTACTATTGAAAATGTAAACTTTTATTAGACAGTACATTAAGTAAATTATTTTATTGTAAATAGAAAATAATGATATTAAAATCGATTTTGTATAACCAGAGAAATTGCTGTCTGGTAGTTTTTCAAAATTACGGGTTTCCCCTTGAATATCTTTGAATTAGAAGTTTTTGGGCACCGCCTTAGTTGGTTCTAACGCGGGAGGGGGGGGGGGAGGGTCATTCTCAAAATGAATCACTTTACGTTTTAAATATTTAGATTAAATATTGAAAATGAAATATACACTTGTCGAACTATTTCCTTTGTAAACATAACTTTTTTTTTAAATGCCAATTTTCCCAGCTACCATTTCACTTATCGCATATCCATAAAGAATTCAAAATGTAAAGGTTTTCTTCTCGACTCTGATCTTTTCAAACCATCCCTTTCATGGGAGGTATCCTCCACGTCTATCTTTGTCCCCCGGATAATGATGCACTCGCGCCTGTAGAGGAAGAGAATGGAGGGGACACTGACACAAGCGTCACCTTACGGCAACAATAATTGGACCACGATCGCGGAAGAGCGGATTGAGCAGAATAATTTCAGGTAGGCTTGCGGTCATCGACAGCTGTTGCCTCGTCGCCATACTCTCGCAGTGTTGCCAATTCATCCGTCCAGTATGTGTATGCAACAGGTCCTACCGAGACTGTCGGGAAACTGGGAGAAGAAAAATGAGTTCCCGAGAAATATGATTTTGGTGCGAGTGTGTTGCCTAGAAGCAAGTCTTAGCACATGCACTGCAACCAGAACCAAAACTGTTTGAAAATAAACAAAACAAAATTAAAAGCAATACAATTATACGCTATGTTAGGATTCAAACCCAGGAGGATCGTGTCAATATCCAAAGTAGACATATCAATTGAGGATGGCTTCCAAATTTGATTTTCACTTAGTTTTTTTTAACACCCTCTCTTTACGCTAATGTGGGTCCACTTCCTCTACACGTCAGTAGTAACTTTTGCTACCCGCACCGTTGGCAACGTGAAAAAATTGTAATTCTCGTCTTGTCTGATTTGTCGATAACGGGGAGGTCAGCGATTTAATTTGACCGGGTTTACTGAGAGTATTTTTACAAAACTGTTTCCCACTCTTCGTTCACGCAAATGTGTGTATGTTTACTCAAAATTCTACCTTTCTCATTCTGATAATATTATTGTAAGCATGCGGATAGTCCGGACAGGTCGTAGAACGTGGCGAATGACATAATAATATTTGTGTGATGACACAATGATTAACAATGTACAATCAAGAATCATATTACGTCTCAATACAATAATATGAAAAACAATTTAAATGTTCTTTGTAATCCAAACCAAGATGTTGGAATAGCGCTTTTTGTTCAAAGCTTATCTCTATCCATAATATGTGGCAAACTCCTTTCCATTTTAATTCTTAGAAGACTGACCCTCTAATGAAGTGGTTCTCAACCGTTTTCAACTGACGTTCCCTTAGTAGATAATTAAATTCCCATGCCCCATCCTCTATTTTTGAGAATAATTATGAACCATATTTTTTAAATACTTTCTAGTTACTTAGATTTATTTAATACAAATTCATTGTAACACGGGCAGGATTGGGGTAGGAAAAAATAGCTGAAGATTATCGTGATGGTTGGAACTGTTTGTTTTCATCAGTTCTTGAATATTAGGTTTGATGTTTGACAAACCACACTGCAAATCGCTTTCCACTTCAAGTCAACAACGATATTTAGTATTAATGGGAGTTGAAGATTTGGTGGGGCTTCACGTGACCACAATGATAGCTTATTTGGGCCCCTAAACTACCAGTCAGATTGTCAGTATGCATCAGTATTTACACCTGTATCATTATTTTTAACAATCTCAGCTCCTGCATACAACGTGCAACAACATGGATGATAAGAAAAAGACGCGTGCAGTTTATACTTGCTACTGAGACTGAGGGGAATACTGACGAGTCCATGCACGGTCAGTCCTACTAGCAGTATTACTGTCAGTCTCTTCCAACACTTGCAAGATTGATGGACTGATACTGATGTGATCAGACACAAGCCCTTTTCTTAGCATCCATGTTGTTGCACGTTGCATGCAGGAGCTGATACTGATAATAATAATTTTATGAAGACTAACCGTGTACGGTCTTGTTATAAATACTGATTCAGACTGACAGTCTGACTGATCGTGTAGGGGCCCTATTAGGGTAGCCTTTTTCAAACTGTCCTTCACGAAGCCCTTGGGCTCACCGAGGCAATTTTATAATATTATTGATTGGTTTTTTACACTATAAAATATAAAATTAGGATTGCCAATTTTTTCAAATCTGAATAATGGATATTTGCCAAAGGTGCAGCCAGAAAATGTGATGTTTTCTGTTTGTTTTATAGTTTCATGCTCATAAAATTTAACTGTCCTTATTAAATGTTCATAATATTAGTGTAAACAATGCAATGAAGGCTATAGCATGTATTCTTTCTGGTGCTAGGTATACCTTGGTCTAAAAGGTTTGGAAACCTATGGCTAAAGGGGAGGGCAGAGAGGAGGATTGCAGATGGGGGGTTAACCGAGGCTTTCGAGCTTGAAAATAAGAACGAGCATGCACACTTTTGGTTAATTACAGTTTTTGATCGTCTTAGTGTATTAATATATTTTGTAGCCTTTTTATTCTCTGGGTTTTCTCCCAGATTGACCTTCCCAAATGAAAATAGTGACTTTATTAAAACAAGCGTTATCATTGATAGTAATGTTATATCTTCTTTTTTATTCCATTCTCTTTATTTTATAGACTTTTCTTCTATGACGACATGTTTCGGTGATTTTTTCATCATCTTCAAGTCTTATTTATAGTAAAGATGATTGATTTTACTTCATACTATTGGAAAATTTGCGAAATATTCCATATGAAACTGTAAAATTTCACAAACTTTCCAATAGTATAAAGTAAAATAAATCATCTTTAATACAAATAAGACTTGAAGATGGTGAAAAAATCACCGAAACATATCATCTTCATAGAAGAAAATTATATAAAATAAGGAGAAGGGAATAAAAAAATAAGATATAACATTACTATCAATTATTATTACCCCTTATTAAATAAACATGAACATTACAATAAAGAATGATCATGCTTGAAATTACTCGTACTATCACCATTTTAGCTTATCTTTGGCCAGTTTGTCACCTTTACATTGTTCATGCTGTGCTTAAAGTACTATAGTACTATTTTATTACAAAGTAACAAACATACCTTTATTGGTTCCACTAGGAAGAAACTTGTAGAATACCTTTCAGGATACACAGTTGAGAAAATATTAAATTTCTATCACTCAATGTAATAATCTATAACTATTTTTATATAATTTATGGAATAAATGATTTGGTTCTTGTTTTATTAAAACAATTCACTTAAGTTAGTCTACTCTTGTACAAAATGAATAACTGTTATTATTAATTGGTTTGTGCTATGAAGCAAAGTGAGAAAACGGACATTTACCCTTGTGGCTCAATACACCCCCTCTCACCCCCTTAATTTCGATCAGTGCAAGAACACAATCCATGACAAATTCAGTTTCACGATTCTCGCCTGCAAGGAAATAGAAAATGTTCACGTCTTTACTTTTAGAACCAAGTGAAACTAACAGATCAAAATAGAGGGAACTGAACTCTGTCCATAGAAATTTTAAATTAGTGACTCTTTAATAAATTTAATTTAAAGTATTTATAATGCCGCAGAAAGAATTTAGCATATCTTATTTCGAAAATTGAATGTTTCTAATAGTATTTAAAAAAAAAATCGTTGAAGCAGTTGACGATTCACAAATATTTTGGAGATTGAATTGTAAATAAAAGAAAAAATAGTTGTGAAATGATTTTAATTCATTAATTTTTTTTTTAAACTAAAGATTACACTCAAATCTCAATATTTTTAAATCTGCTTAATAAACGAATGACTCACACCGGTGTGTACGTGACCAAAGGCGTCAGTCTAGTCTAGTATGGTTTCCCAGTCACAAGAATATCAGAGCCTTAAAACCAGCTGGCTGAAGTGATTAAGTTTTTATTAAATGGTTCCCCACTCTTCTTCCACGCAAACGTGGGACACTTCCCTTAAATTCTACCTAAGCAATCCCTATCATATTAGATACAATATATGAACAGCTTGAACAGATAGCAAGACATAGTGCACAAAGCTAACGAATAATGGTAGTCCTACCATTTTAATTTACCATGAATCTAATAACTAAATAATGTTGTTGATAATATAAGTGAGAGTAGTTTTTATTTTAATCCTAAAAAGAGAGAATAAAAAACACAGATATAAACACTTTTTATGATCTATTTAACTTCATTAAATCCACCATGTGAATACATATGAAAATACAACGAGTATTAACTCATTTACAATGTCAAAAATTTAAGGTGACGTCTACTGGCGCGTTTAGACGCGTTGCAGACGTCCAGAAATTTCGTGTTTTTCAAGGGTCGTTTGTTATTTCAAAATATTACTCTTGTTTAAATGGAGGTTAAAATTATCAACATAAATGGGATTAAATTTTAAGTTCTATAATTTAAAAGCATCAAAAGTTTTAATTGGCGCACTTTGAACGACGCTTCACGTGAAATGTATTTCTAAGGTAAATGGCGAAAGACATAGATAAAGCCTTCCGCAAAAAAGTCAAACTATTTATTAATAGGGTAACCAGTCATAAGCCAATAGTTAAAGATGATTGAGGATTGTTTTAGTCGTGTTGAAGCAACAGATTTTCAATTCCCATAGTAAACAATGTGATATTATACTACTATAAAGCCACGTGGCTGACTCACTCACTGACATTAATGTTTACCCATTTCCAGATTAGCTATAAACTTGAAATTTGGCAAACTTATAGCTTCTAGCCTGTAACCGACGGGAAAATTCCAAAATGTTTAAAAACAATTTAACCCCCTAAAAAATGCATAATTTCGGAGCAACTTTAAAGTCGGTGCGGACAGTTCTTTGGAGGTCTTTGTGGCTAAACGGTAAGACCTATAAAAAAAACGGCTCTGGAATTACATTAGTTTACATCCAATTGAAAAGAAAACTCATTGGGGGTCTGGGCTCAACGAGCAAAGCGAGTAAGAATATATCCCTTCAAGCAGGTGGTGCAAACACTTCACACTTATACTCTTACGCACAAACCCAGCACAAGCCAAACCAAGAACATGTGTATCCCAATTTTCTTGGAAAGAACCTTTTGAAAGACCCTTTCTCCTACCTGAATCCTACTAGAGAAAGAAAAAAAGGGTTTTTAGAGGGTTCTTCTAAAAAAGAATGGGTGTATAGTTGTTTGAAAAAAAGATAAACCAACAATAATTATTACTCGGAAAAAACCAGATTCAAATTCTTGGCCGTTCAATCACAAAACGGGTTTCGACTAAGCCGAAGTTTCCAACCATCCACCTCTCATCCAGACTTGGCATATTTACGTTATATTTTTAAACTGGAGTCTGTTCGCAGATAAAGTTCATCTTCTTGAAGAACTATTAGATACTTTTTTGAGTTTCCAAACTTTTTTTTTCAACCGTGAGCTCAATTTTTCTCTTTGCCCATTTTATATATCTTGTATGAAAGGGAACATCCCCGATTTCACTTTGGTACTTTTTCATATTCCACCGGGAATCGAAATAAATAGATGAGTAATTATATCAGTAGACAGACGTGCTAATTGTCCGTCCAAAGTCAGTGACGTGCTACTGAATAAGTTTTTTTGGCACTACTATTCTACAAGGTTATCTACATTTAATTACACTTATGGGTAAGGTTGAGGAAGGTATTATTTAGAAGAGATGGATCCTCATTTGTATGGAGGGAGAGTGGGGAATAATTTAGGAAAACATATCTTCAACACACCCAGCTGGTGTTCAAACCATAAACTTCCCATCACAAACAAACCTGACTGGACGCGTTTAGTGTTCAGTCCGCGTGCACAAAGCTGCGTTTTCAATTAGGTTAAATTATTTGAGATTATAATTGAATCTTCATAGAAACAACCTTTAAAAAAAAAGGATCCAGCTTTGACTTTTTCCTTTCAGTTATCAATCAGGTGTCATTGACACAGAAAAATACACGGCTTTGTTTATGGATACATTAAATTATATATAGTTTTTTAAACTGTCAGCTAGGGCTATTCTAGTTAACTTTTTTAAATCACTGCCTCTTACTACCTGTTAGGGCTATATGCCTATGTACTAATTACATTAATATGTTAGGGCTTAAGAATACTGAATTAAGATGAAGTGCAGCCGTATATGAATGCAGGAAGAGTGGTAAAGCATGTAGGAAAATCACCTCATGGCATAAAACTGGGATCGAACCTCGATCTCCCCATCTTCGGCAGTCTATTTTATTGCGAGAGTAGTGCCTTAAACCATGCGGTCACTGAAGAGGGTTTGATTTAACTAGATATACACTTTTACGCTAGGGTTGGCTATCCTATATATTGTTTCTGTAGTCAAGATCCATTTTCCTCAACTAATACAAAGCCTACAGCGTTGAATAAGGTATCAGTGGAAAATATTTTTGACCGACTTCTGTCATTGCATACTCAGTTTAGGTTAAAACACATTTTTTTAAAATGTATGTTAAAGAAAAATCTAAATTCAAGATTATTGCATTCTGACATCAAATATTGTATACAAAGAGGTAATGTAAATTGTAAATACGTTTACATGAATAAACTTTCTTTGCTATTTTGTGTACACAACACTTTGCTGGGTATTTAATTTCAACAATCCAAAATAAGATTAAATCTTTTTTTGGGGGGGGTAGGAGGGAGGGAGGGGAAGATTGAATGTGTGAAAGTTTCGCAAGGGTTTACTGGTCTACTATAAGGTAGTAAAATTTAGGTAGAAAAAATATTTTTTTTAAATACAAGTTTTTGATCTGTGTACATTGATAAGTTTACTTTATTATTAATAGTATTTTTTATAAACATTGATACTATCAAAAATACAGCTATAAATAACATTGCTTGACGCATGAACATATGAAATTGGTTTTAGTAACTTTTTTAACTGCCAAAAAAGTTATTTAGTATATAAATTGTGTCATACTTGGGCCTCTGGGAAAACCGATGAAATAAAATACATTTCCAAGGATCCGCTCCGAGATCCGCTCGTCAAGAGATAAGAGAATTACACCAAGGAAACAAAAAAACAAAATCGCTGATCCAATCGGTTAGGATTGAACCCCGAACTTTTAAGAAACCGTTTCAAGTGTGCTGGCCACTTCCCATACCCTTCCGGTCTAATGTTTATACGAACTCTGAATCCTGTCGCGTTTCAAATAAGTGGTTGTTTCACATTCCACGACAACTCTTTCTCCTATTTATTACAGCTTTTATTTTTATTTTAAACATCTAACGGCTGCTTACAAAACTATGTACCTCTGACTACTGATTGACATTCCTAACTCTACCAGAACCGGTCCTATATCACGCAGCAAGGTCGGTCACTGACTCACCGCTCCCACGAACGATAATTAACTAAGTTAACGAAAGTATTTGTTTAATATATATTAAGAGTGAAAAAAATAAGCTTTTTTATTAATTAAAGAAGCTTTTAATTTACAAGAACGTCACCTGCGCCAATGGGCACGCTGAATAAATGTCCGGCTCATCTTGTCTGATTTGCCGGCGATGAGAAGTTCAGCGATTGAATCCTAGCCGGGTGTACTTACGCTGGTCTTCCTTAAATGGTTTTCAGCTCCTCCTCTATAAAAATGCGAGTATAAATATTCTACTTTCCTTACTAATACCTAATTAGTGTGGATAAATATGTTTAGCCTGAATATGTGGTAAAAACAATAGCTTTGGGTAGGATCCTTTTTAGGTTTATGTATTGACCCATATGTACTGTATTTATATCTATATAAAACTAAGGAAAAAATATTCTATGGTGTGAGCCCGCAGGCGAGTTGTACTAACCAAGCGGCCGCCACTGTTGGCGACGACAGTGCCAACATTTGCGATAAGAGGGTGTCAAATGGTCAGCGCAATGAGCCCTCCAGTCATTAATCTCACTACTTATTTATTCAAGTAGATCTTCATTTGTCCTTACGAAGATGAGTTTGACCCCATTCCAGACCAATTGCTTCACAGATACATTTTTGAAGCACCGGGGATCAAACCCAGGACCTCTGAATATGCAGCCAGGAAATCTGACCATTAGACCCCATAGGCGGTCATATAAATTTTAAGTGATAAAAAAATGTCGAAATTTTAAATTACAGTGTTACCAATAATAACAGTTATTCTCGCTGACATCTTAAACCAGCTTAAATGTGTGTGCAGTCTGTTTTTTTTTTGGCAACACATTTTACGACAGACTCGTTAAAAATTTATAGCCATTCGATGGTTTCGTAACACTTTCTATGAATCCGTGGAGATAATAAAAAACAAAACGACGGTTAGGGTCACCATGTTTATTCGCATGATTTTTATCTGTCGTTTGTTTTCAAAGCAGAGTTTTCCTTTGTATTTGTCAAGGCATTTAGAGGCTAATCTTCTATCGTTCTTCTTCTCCCAGTACACTTTCAAATGCTGAGAAGATTTATCGTAGCCGTGTTTCATACACCACAATAATATCTTAATTTATGTCATCGATAAAGCGGAGGGGAGAACTGGTAAACTTGTGTTGTCTGCCCCTTTAATCGAGTAATGTCCCACCAAAATTAGTTCTTTTAAAATGGCCACTGTAAAATTATTTATAAAACTCAAGATTAAAGTGAAATAAGGTCTTTCTTAGCTGAGAAAATTAATAATTATTTATCCTAATCCTAATCCTAAATCAATATTATTTTTATGATATAAATTGCAATACCTTCTATTATGTATAACTCTAATTTCTTCCAAATTAACGTTTCGTTTACTTCCTCAAGTCTTATATCAATATTTGTGACAGTGAGAATAACAGCTGGGGTAAGCCACTGAAATATGGGGTTTGTAAAAGTTGGTATAGTAACGTTTAAAACTATGGAAAATTGGACTAGTGAGAAACTAAATCAATTACTGATGACTAGAAATGTGAGATAGGAAATATTTTCCTCTTTGGACAATTTCCTGGAAATTTTCTGTTTTAGGTATTTTAACATACCTTCCAGGTTTCTTTTACATGCCACAATTGACACGGCCCCGACGGCTTTACATTCCCTCAGAAGGAAATTGTTCTACGGGTTTTTATCGCTCAAGAAAAATCCGTTGACCTCGGCTGGGTTAGAACCCATGAACATCAGGCCCTACGGTGAGCACTTTACCTCATGACCGCTAAGCTTGACACACAATAAAAACTTAATAATATTTTAATGTCGGATTAAATATTCGCAAACAACTTTTTACTCTTCTGTACTCGTCCCCCAACACGCTATTTGATGGCTTTATGTCTATATACACTAAATATGTTCTAAGTGTTCCCTTCCTAACTCAATACCTTCCCCTACAAAGGAGGCCATAAACTACCTTTGAATTAAAATTTTCATCTTTATTGATAGCATGCATTTACACACATCTTAAAGTGCTGCATTTCCTTTGTTAAATATATATAATATTTACCATTTTATATAAATATTAATGTCAGTAGGCCTAGTTGAATACCACGAGTTATTCTAAAAAATTTAATTTGCTGCGCATATAATTTAATAGCTTACGGCGCAAGCTAATATTTGTCAACTGTGGTACATAAGTGGCTGTTTCAAGCACTATCTTTTATTCACTTACCACTAATGCTAAGCACTCACCGCTGTCAAGGAGTGCGATGAGCTAATCAGAGAGAGCGAGTGTTCGGTAAGGGTTGCGGGTAGAGTGGTCGATCTCACGCACTGCTGAAGGCCCGTGGGCGGGACTGCTCCATGGCTGTCTGCAACAAACGAAGGAAATAAGTTTTATTAACTACCGTCCTTGGCGATAGATAAATGATTAAAATGGGTAGACTTTGTTGAATTTCACATGGAAAAGCTGAAGATACAGTTCCATTTACACAGAAAGGATCTTATCTGACAGCTAGAAAAGTTAGCCTTAAAGTATATTAACACGTACTAAACTCACCACTTTCGTGAATTTGGCTTAATTGAGGAAAATCCGGCAAATGAGGTTGGTGTAGGAAATTTGCTCTATTTCTTCTGCAGGGATCATTTCCCTAAAGTTAATTTTTATCACCGCTTCTGACTACCTGTTCAAGTTATACGCATATATAATTACTCTAATGGGTTAGGGATGAGAAAGGAAGCATTTAAGAGAAAGGCCTAATCCACCCGCATTTGCATGTAATAAGAGCGGGGAACCATTTAGGGAAAAAAACTACCTTTCAGTATACCTAGCCGGGATTCGAACCCTAATCTCCTCGTCTTCAGTAGGATCATTTATCAAGAGAGTGATGCCTTAGACTGTTCAGCCACCGAAGCGGATCCATACGTTATTGCATTTGCACCGTAGGGACCTTTATTGGTCGATGCACCTTTAAACCCTGTTGAATTTGCGCACTAGATATGTGCATTATGCAATGTTAGACATTACACATGTATGATAGCAGTCTTTTCTCACAAGAAATGGAACCAAACACCCGTAGAGACTAGGCTTACGGACACACATTTGACAATAATCATGAGAGTGACTTGGCCACAAGATTATCCCGACATTCTCATTGCTGCAAATTAAAGGCCCCATTTATTGGGGGGTAAAATTATAAGGTGATTGTTAGTGTTTTACATAATAATAACAGTAATAATAATAATTAGGTAAGTATACTAATTATAAATGATTTTTACACGAGGTAATTACAATATTTAATCATTTGAAATGCAGCCCCTTAGTTATTTTCGAATTTCAATGTGGTCCGTGTACTCATATAAGTTTAACACTCCTCTTTTAGGCTATACGCATATTTTAACCACGCTATTGTGTTAGGAGTAGGATTTAGAGAGATTGTGTCTGCATTTGCATAGAGGTAAAGTGGTAATCAATATGGGAATAAACATCTTCAATATACTTTGTCGGGATTCTAACCCTGACCCCCCCCCATCACCGACAAACCAGACTAAATGATCTTGACATTTGTACCACCAGTTGGAACTAATTAACTTTTTTTTATCACCACATCTCAGCACCCGTTCGGCTTACACGCACAAACATTAATTACGCTAATGAGCAAACTTGAAATCAGAGGAAGGGTGTCTAAATTTGCGTGGAGTGAGGGTGGAGAATCAGTTAGTAAAAACCACCCTCGGTACACCCAACCCAGATTCGGATCCCGATCTCCCCATCATTGGCAGTTTAGTCTTGCAAAAGGGATGCCTTGTATTAATGCGTAGACCATTCGTACAAACCTAATTAATTTAAACAATGCCTCTAATATATCAAGGCCTATATTAGCAATTAGATGTATATTACTAAGTGGATAATATAAAGACGAACCCGTATACAAATAGTAAATATATTCATCAGAACCACCCGGAATCAATCCAGGGTCGGCAAGACTGGTGGTCGACCAGTTTTCCAATTAACCACGGTGACGGGCATATTTAGTTTCGAGCTTTGCGTCAATTGAGTCGTTTATTTAGAAAGTGAACGTTAAATACCTTAGTATAAGTTGGGGGAAAGGGGGAGGAAGTATATTGTAATGTCCTCTACGATGTGCTAGAGTATGAATACATGAAATTTTATTTGAGTTGCTGTTTTTTTAATAAAATAAAAAAATCCCTAAAAAACTAGTGATTGCACTTTAGTGGAAAGCAAGGTAGGCTGTTGTTACGTAATAGGACGGCGGACCCAAACGAGAAGACAGGCCAGGCAGGCCACAAGCCACGTGGACCGGTTTGACCGTGTGTAGTCCTGTGGGTGTGCCCCTTCTGTTCTGGTTAATTCGGTAGCTTCCAACGGCCCCGTCATAACAGATGGGACAGAAGACACACACACCACGAGCTCGTTAATACGTTCGGTATTAGAGTCAAACCAGAAAAAAAAGGGGAATCGCTTCCTTTCGACAATGCTCACTAGAGTCTTACCAAACTTAATTTTCGTCATTAAAAATAATTAAAAATGAAAGCTTATTTAAACATCTAGAAAGATCGTCCAAAAATTTCTAAGGTGGAAGCCACAGCTTCAACAATATCTTTCGACAGGAATTTCTAAGTTCTATCATACATATTTTTCCTTTTAATAAAATAATTTAATTCGAGGGTCATCATACTAAATTTACAGATGTTCAACAGAAAAGCCTTAATCTATTAGCCAAAACTTACGTTAGTCGGTGAATAGGTTTACGCTACTAAGACACGTTTCTCAATGTCATATAAGAGTGATTGAGGTTTAAAAAAAATAGTTGTACATTTGCACAAAAATCCCAAAACGTCTGGACTTCTGATCTGGGCTTTATTACAAACCCTGTAGCTTGGGCAAACAAGAAAGTCGACCTAGGGGATTTTTTGCTTGGTTAGTTATTTTGACAAACTATTATTTATTTTTCTCAGAATTTCACTACCTTTTAGGGTTATACAGATACGCATTTAACTACACTAATAGGGTAAGGATGAGGAAGGTAAGATTTAGCGTTAATTTATCCAAACTTACGTTGCTAATAAAAGCCTCAATGTACTCAAGGGGGATTTGAACTCTGACCTTCTCATCACTGGTAAGCCAGAATAAAATGATTTTTACATTTGATCCGCATGCACACCAATGTTGTTAATTGTTAACTAAGACAAGAGCCAATTCAATCGAGAGAGACTAGATGTTGTTGTAATTGACCATTGAAATATAACCACCTCGCAAATAGCATGTTGAGTTCAATATAGTAGGCGTAGAGCAAAGCAGTGTTACTCTATTTACCATAATATATTATGATACATATGGTAAACTAGACTCTTACCCCT
>CABFVX010000620.1:41811-238563 GCA_902151425.1 Timema shepardi | reverse complement strand
GGTTTGGAAAAAAGGGAGGGGCTTATCTTTCCCCCCCCCCCCCCCCTATTAGAATATAGGGTTGAGTAACAATTACATAAATACCCCCATCAAGGTAAAATAATCCTGTTTTAAACACCAATATTCTGACTTCCCATTGGTCAATTTGATTGAAAATAAAACTTAATTCCTCTATAGTACTCTTTGATGGATCTGGGAAAATGATAACTCCCTTTGGAAAACCTGGAAAACACACAGAATTTGGTATTAAGAATGTAGCTAAACCTTGTTTTTGCTTAGAGAAAAGTTCAAAAACAATACCGCTGTATAAAATTGGCCTCCTGCGCCACACTAGACGAGCTGATGGTTTTTTTAAAACTCAGGGAGGGCTCTGGCGCAATATTGAAGTAGGATAAGTGTTGCAGAGAGTTAAGGTTTTAATTTTATATTATTTTTAAAATAATAAAACTATTTTCAATCATATTTAAACGGACGAATGAATACGTAACTCAATTTAACTAGTTTTAAACAAATTATTAGGATTATGTCATTTTTTAAATATCTCTTTTGACTATCAATGTGTTTGCTTAAAGATACTTTTCAAAAAATAGTTTGGGCGAATACCAATATCATCATGTTTTCGTATTTAAAATATAACCTTTTTATGTGCTAAGAATTAAAGATAATCTTGCCTGACCTTAGATATTGATGGCTATGTTGGCAGTCCAAATGTATAAGGACTCTGGTTCAATCCCAGGTAGTGCAGACAAAGATTTTACTATTTAAATACGGGTTTATCCGGTTATACAATTAGTCAATATTTAAATGACTATGTCGTAGTAGACACACTGTCATCGTGGTTAGGTTAATTTGTAGCTCGTGTGCTGATAACATTTATGTGTTGGCAATTTCCACGTTAAGTATCCCAATATAAATCCTTTTTACAAAATACTCATTAATTACATGATAAAAAAAGGACCAAAGGGAGCCTAACTAGCTGTAACTTCCAATCCGCCTCACCCACGAAAACTAGAACCAATAAATAAATACATTAAAAATGGATCTAGATCGTTTGTCCGTAGACACCGTCCAATTAAAATGGTAGCTAGTGTGTTTGCTGACCAAAAAGAGACATAAAGCACGTCAGACGCGTACGAATGCGATAAATCAAGTTCTTCGCTTTCTATTGGATGCACCGATACTCTTTCAATAGTGTCTGATGAACCTTTCTTTATGACCGAACAAGCTAATGAGTAGTGAGGTGTGCGATGAGTTGGAAAGTTATCGTCGCTCAACAATGAGTTACTGTTGTAAATGTGTGTTAGCTACTAAAAAAAGGTGCGCTTGGAACATCAGGTTGCAAACAACATAAAAAATATGTGAATATTTTTTAGTAAATAGCGAGGTTGTCAATAAAGATCCAAGATGTCCTCTTTTAGGCAACGGTTTTTTGTGTCACTCCAGTATTGACTTAGGGCGTATATGTATCTTTGGCAGTATTTCACATTCAAAGTAATTATCAGAAAGTTTTAACCGTGGTTTTTTGTTGTTGCTAAAATACGGTTTGGTTCTATAGTACAAACGCTTCATGACTTTACTCGATTAGTCGTAGTGCCGAATGAAGTTTTGTTATTTTTATTAAGCCTACGTTTATTTAAATGGCCACTGACGGTTCAATATAAACATCTAGGAAATATTGTTTGGAGGAAGTAAACCCGAATCAGTGTCGAGGGGTGGGGTGTTAAGCCCACAGTAACGAGTCGTATGTGAAAAAACACTCCCATTGTACCCAGCCGAGATTCAAACTTTGACCTCACATCTTCCAAGCAATTTAGTTTATTGAATGCTTGAGGTAGACCACGTGACCACCAGTCACGAGAGAGACTGGTTTCAATATATGAATGGTCTAAGGTATTATATTTCCACTCTACTTGGGTTTTTTTTACGGTAGATTTGGGTTCAAACCCCGGCTGGTTGCGTTGTGTGAAAAGGAGGGAGAGGTGTATATACATGCTATTTTAAATATCTTTGTTTTGTAATACTCTCTTCAAACTAATGTGGGTGCAATTCCTATAAACTAGCCTCCTCAAACACACCATTTAAATGATACAGTCCATAGCCCGTCTGTTGAACGTAATAGTTGAAATAAAACAGGTCGAATGAGGATCTGATGGTGTCTAAAATTATTATAGCTTATTCAAATATATAATGATCTTAAAGATTACTATGCAAGAAAAAAATCTATAGTATTATTTTTGTAGGAAGAACAGTAGAAGTTAGTTACTAAAGTTACACATCCATTTTAATTTTTAATATATTCATACCTCAAGTCTTGCTATCTGCAGCTGTCACCTTTGATACATACAGTACTATCAATACAATAACACAAATAATATAGTAAAGCGTTATCATTGTTGGCTGCAAAGATATCGTCTGAATTTTCTCTACTGTTCTTCCAACAAAAATCGAGATGTATTTATTTCTGTGTTGCAAGTTCCCCCCTCTCCTTCCCCCCACCGCATCTTACCTCCCGTTTGGGCTATATGCTTTGAACTATGCTATTGGGATGGGGATGATGAAGGTTGTTTTGAGGAAATGAATCCGCATCTACGTGGAAGCAGAGTGGGAAAATATTTAAGGAAAGAACAAACACCCTCAGTTCACCAGGCTGGGATTCGAAACCCCAACCCTCTCCCGGTAAACCAGACTAGATGGGCCCAACATTTAGCTCGCATGCCCATCGATGCAAATTGAAAAGCAATATTTTCTATTGGAGGATTAGTGTGGCATTTTTTTAAAATTCAAATTAATCAAATGTAATAACAGAAATAAGTTGATTCGTCAACTTTAAGATAAAGTACAACAACTCGTACTCTTACTATTTTCTCAAGAAGAAAGGATCAAAACTTAGATCCTGTCGAAATTTGAACCAAAGTGGCTCGTAGGCGGTCGGTCTCTCGACAGCTACGACAGCGGCTGGAGCGATTATAACTCGTCTGCACGAATATGTTTGCTACAGTTGGTAAAAGTTTCTGAAAATGGCAATCATTTCTCTGAACTTGGATTACCCATGACTAGCGGATGTGTGTGCTATATTTAGCTACACGCTATTAAAGAATACACGTTAGGAAAGAAGAAAATTCTGGGAGCTGAAGGAGAAGACAAAGTACAAAGCAGGGTGTATTGGTGGTCTAAGTTCACTGACAAAAAGAATGGACCTGTCGTAAGCCAGAACACCTAATCATATTGAAATATCAACTAAATTAAGCTCTATGACTCATAATGGCCAACTTTAAACACTTTAAAATATTTCAACACCAACAAACATAAAAATATGAAAGAAATTAGTTTTTTTATGCGGGTACTTTATGAGTCCTTTCTAAACCTAACTCCTCTATCAGCCCACGACTTACAAACTAAAAACTTAGGACTGTATGTATAATACTAAACGTCCAGCTCAAGCGCCTGGATATGTATTAATTATAAAACAGGATGAATCCATGTTCCATTTAGTCGACAGTCATTTCCTCCTGTTGCTAGAATTTTGGGATCGGTTTCGATATCAATTAATTATTATTTTACCACGAATGTTCTTGTTTACCAATGGCAGGAACTCGTGTCTTGAATCCCAGTCGTGTATATCTAGATGTTGTTTACTAAATAGTTTCTCACTCTCCCTCCAACCTAATATTAATGTATTTCCTCTGAATTCTACTTTCTTTGTCCTCACGTCATCAGTGTAAATATGCGAATAGCACAGAAGGGTAACAAAAGTGTTATTTTTTAGGACCTTCACACAGGCAGTAACTGAAATAGGACTTATAGTGAACTACGAATTACAATTACTTTAGTCCAGTTTTCGTAGGAAGGGCCTTATCTGACAACTAAAAGAGTTACTAGATCTACTTTTACGTATTCATACGTCAATACAAGTGTTTTGCATCTGTAATTTTAACAGATATTATATTGTGTGACCTGGAAATCTAGGGGTAAGGTGTCAAACTTCTGTGCTGGGGGCCCGGGGTTCAATCTTCGGTCCTGGCACAGATTTATCTGATTGATAAACCCTTCCTTCACCTCTGACAAGACGTATATTAATCAAAACTTGTTAATGTGTGGAATACCAGGCCTCCTCCGTGGTTCGGATCTCACGTTAAACTGTAGGTTCTTCATTTCATCTCACAATCACCCTACCATTACACATTAGCGTAAGTGCGTATAACCCGAACGGGTAGTAAGACGCGGTGCTAATAATAATAATAATAATAATAATAATAATAATAATAATACTTTTTCGAACTATCCTCATATTTACATTGATGGGGTAGAGATGCGAAAAAAATAATTTGTAAAAAAGTACCTGCATCTGTAGATGATGGAGAGCTGGAAACAGTTTCGGGAAAAAACAGCATCACCCTCAATGTACACGCCCGGGATTTGAACACTGACCTCCTCGCCGCTAACAAGAATTCTTTATCCGTGTGACCATGTACGGATGAATGTTTATTATTAGGTGTATAGGTGTGCTGTTCTGGATTAAGTGACCAATTATGTCTGTGTGTTTGTAAAATGGTCATTGTATGCTCTAAAGGAAATAACTTATGATTTTGTATCCGTTTATCTAAGTTCATGTGTGTGAGAGTTATTTTAGGAGCTACTACCGCTATTCATTCTTGCACAAGATAGTATTATATTTTTAACACCGCCTCTTACTATCCGCACTAATTAAGCTGATGTGATAAGGATGAGGAAGATTGAATTTAGAAAAGAGTAACCGTACTTGCGTGGAGGAAGTGTGGACATCCATTTCCACCAGCAGTACACCCGAACGGGATTCGAACCCCAATCTCCCCATCATCGGCAGTCCAATCTATTACGAGAAAGAAGACGTTTTAGACCTTAAGCACTGAGGTGGATACCAGGCAGTGGTTTGTGGATTTACATCCACTCTTCACACAAGTAGAACCACCATTTACGGATACTGCAAAAACCGATAGATACACCAACTCATGGCAGGGCCCCCTACGATATGCCAGAAGTGTGTGAAGTGGATTCGTATTTGAATGATTACTCAAAATTTTCTGCGTGAACGATAGGGGACAAAGCGACAAAGTTTATTGCTAATAACTACAGAATGTCAGTATCATGACAAAATTAAGATGGGATGGAAGAGATTGAGAAAAAGTAAGGTTTTTTTCCCTCCAGTTTTTAGAGCAAAACTTTTTTTTTTCCAAAATAAATAAAATATTGCTCCAGTATAAATTTAGAATTTAATTTTCTTTATATGATGACTTCAAAATTTCTTGAATATCTCTTAACAATGTCATATAATTTAATCACAGTCTTTTATTTTCATTAAAAAAGTTTCTCATTAAATGCTCATGATGGTTATTCAGGAACTGCTGATTTCAACATGTGAGGAAAATTAAACTATATGTTTGTACTGGGGTTACATTCGATTCATTTTAGCAAAAAAAAAAGAAAGAAAAAGTTTCGCAATAAAAATGGCAAAAACACTGGCCTTTTCTCGCATCCCATTCCATTCCACCTTAAGATTTGCGCACAGTGTTTATCTGTGAAGGCATTTAAAAATGGTTGAAAATGGACTTTTCATTTCAGTTTTTTCTATCCAAATATCAATTAATATTTCAACAATGTTCAGTATTAAACTTTTATAAACTCTTTATCTCCATTAATGTTTAATCATAAATGATCTACGTGCAATAGTGTTCGTGTAAACTTACGATTTCCAGCCGAATGTATCGGAGAGTTGGTTGGCATGTGATGCACGCTCTTAAATACCTTTCCCGTACCCACCTCATTAGATGAATGAGGAAACGTATCGACATAAAGAATAACTTCTATCCTAAATCATGAATGGCTGCTAGAGTGAGGTTTTATCTAGGAAAGAGCCACCTTGTTATGCGTTTTACTACAGTTGAAAGTGGGCAGTTCAATTACCGAGTTTACATATTTACAGTAAGAGGATAGAAACCAGTTTGTCTCTGGACAGCATTCTCGACACAGGAAATGCTTCTCCTACCAGCTACTCCTCCAACGACAGTAAAAAAACATCAACACGGGAACGAAACACTTGTAAATATATCGTCACACGATCTAGGATTCTAGGTTATGTTGTGGTTTTTTACTCTGCGTATTACTACCTTGCCGGTTTATACGCAATTATTACACTTATGGGACAGGCATGATGAACGTAAGGAATAGAAAATGTACCCCACTTTGCATGGAGCTAGAGTGGGGAGCTATATAGGATAAACCACCCTTAGTTTACACATCCGGGATTAAAACCCCAACCACCTATTCACCGGTAAACCACACAAGGTGAGCTTGATATTTAGGCCACGTTGCCACCGATGCGGGTCTGATGAGATCAACACACAGCTTACAAACTAACTGAGCTCCAGAAACCGGTATCGGTGGACACGCGGACTAAACGTCAAGCTCGTCTAGTCTGGCTTGCTGGTGACTGGGAGGTCAGGGTTTGAGTTCTAGCCGACTGTTCGGGAATTTTGTTTAAGGGGTTTCCACTCTCCCTTCACGCAAATGTGGGCACCTTACCTCTAAAGGCTACCTTATTAGTGAACATTTTCACGTAGGCGCAGTGCATAGTAATAATAATACTAACTGTTACCTTTCTCTTTGAAAAATATATCAGTAATGATATTTGTTAATAATGAGTGAAGTGAGTTTTCAGCTATTTTTAATATTTTAAATATTTGTTATAAAATCATGTGTATGCTCTTGATTAACACATTTTGATTCTAAAATAAACAGTATAGGGGATCCTAGCTAATGTTTCCAATGCTGTATAAAATGTACCAGCTATCATATTTATATGTTTAAATTTATTTATAACAATGGAAATGTTAAGGAAGTTCCCAAATAAATGTTTATTTCCGAAAATGTTGGTTAGTCAAAAGAGTAAAAATAATTTTCAAGCAATGTGGCAAAACATTAAAAACTATTCCAAAATCGTCTAAGCACCCTTAAAAATCACGTTGGGTGAAGGAGGGAATATACTGTAATCAGTTGGTCTAATTTTTTCATCTCTCTAAATAGTTTGAAAATATCGTGAATGAACGATAGTAAAGAGAATAAATTTTCAACTACACCTGTGATTCGAACCAAAGTCTTTTGAGGGCGGTTCGTGGTATGGTGACCAACGCTTAGGCCATATAGCCCACGGCTGAGACCAACAGGATATTAAGCCTATGTGTGGAATTATTTATCACCGTTAATTTGTAAACACGATTAAATTTCCCTCTCACATTTACATTTGCTATTGAAAATATATAGACAAGTCATTGTGCAAGCCTTACAAATAAAAAAAGTGTTTCGAAGCCAGCTTTAGTCAGTGTGTTAGTGCATTTGTGTACACTCCGTTCACTATGAAAATTCTCTCCTTGACGGATTACACTATGCTCCTATATTATAAGCTACACCATAGTGGAAACGTGAGCGGTAAGCTTTCTACATATCGGGCACGGGTAAATGGAGTATACATATTATAGAAAAAGAAATAATTGGCGAATTTACATGAACATTGTTAAAACTCTTTAAGACTTGCACAATGACTTGTCTCTATATTTTAATAAAAAATGTACTGTAAATATTGAGGTGAATTTACGTGTGTGTACTACCGATAAATTAGA
This sequence comes from Timema shepardi, assembly GCA_902151425.1. Lineage (NCBI taxonomy): Eukaryota > Metazoa > Arthropoda > Insecta > Phasmatodea > Timematidae > Timema > Timema shepardi. The sequence continues at coordinate 230,911 of CABFVX010000620.1, read as the reverse complement.
CAGTTTACCCGTATCAAAGCCGGCCTATTAATGCGATATAAATAATAACTTAAAAAAAAAAGCCATGTTTCTTACGACACTGTGTACGCACATTCAAATAGGCAGTCATGCTTGAAGACAGCCGTACAGCCATGTTCATGGAATATAGAACATCATTGTCTATAGTCAACCTGAGACTATATCACCTCATTGTTTCTAGTAACAGCTGTTAGTCTTTCTGTCCCTCTCTAACCGACCCGATACTCGATAGTAAACAATAATAAATAAATAAATGATCAGGTTATTAAACATGGAATTAAGTATTTGTCCTAGAGAACAAACGAGGCGTGAATAATCGGTGGTACCACTAGTTCTCACCATTATTAAGAACTGTCGAGGCCGCATAAACCACAAAATGGTATGTTTGGCATAAGGAAAAAACAAATTAAATTGGTCGGTGGTTGAGGAGTGAAGAAAATTGGGGTGACGAGGAGTGGGGGTGGAGACGGGGAATAAAACAACCCTAAAAAAGCAGAAACATTTTTGACGTTGAAATAATTATTCTAAGCTCAATTTTGATTGCGAACAGGATACACACATGTTTTGAGCCACCCTGATTGATTTAAAACAATTTATATCTAAATTTCTTTTTTATTTTGCCAATAACAGAAAAATATAAAAAGTTTATATTTTACAAAACAATAATAATAATAATGACTAGACCCGCTTCGGTGGCCACATGGTCTAAGGCACTACTCTCGAGGTAGACTAGACTGCCGAAGATCGGGAGATTGTGATTCGATCCCACTTGGGTGTACTGAGGGAGGGTTTTACTACATTTTATTTAATCTTCCTCTGTACAAATGCGGGTACATATTCATCTAAAGTCAACCTTACTAATCCCTAACACAATAGTGTAAACAGTACATGGGCGTATAATCCGGACGGGTAGTAAGACGTGGTGCTAAAAAATGATTAAAGAGTGTCTGGTTTTGCGGTGTCTGAAATTAAATATAGGACCTATTCGTATGCATATTTCATGGAATTTTAAGATAATAAACATCAGACCCTTTCAATGAAACACAAACTTCATTAATTTAATTTCAAACGCAGAATAAACCCTGCGAGAAAAATTAACATCTTGTTCTCGTTAATCAACAATGAGAATAGCGTCTAAGCGTAAAATTATTTAATGGTGACTATAAAGTTAGGTTTTAGACAGATTCTGTGGTCTAGTAATCAAAGTTCCAGGCTACAGATTCAGACGTCCCAAGTTCGATTCCCGGTGCTTCCATAAATATAAAGCAGTGAGTCTTGAACGGGGCCATACTCAGCCTTGTGGGAACAATTAAGGAGCCACTTAAAATAAATATGTAGCCACTCCAGTTTAAAAAACTGAGATTAACGGCTGGAGAGCTGGTTGTCCTGACCACATGACACCACACTACCATTGCTAACGGTGGTGGCCACTCACTTGTGGGCTCACACCACGCAGTTTTAGACAGATTCTAGAACCCATATCTATATATTGGTCTATATAAAATCAATCATTCAACTATTAAAAATATGAGCTACTTGTAGGTGGTCTGGAATTTGAAATGCCATACGTATTCACAACCGATCAACAAATAAACCATTTTGAAAATACCTCAACTTTTGAGCACGCGGAATAACGTCAAGCTTGTCTGTCTATTCTGGTTTTCCAGTGACGCGAAGACTGGAGCTCAAATCCTAGCTGGGTGTAATTTTCCTAAATGGATTCCCACTCTACCTACAAATATGGATACATTTTATCTATTAACGCTATCTTCCTCATCTCTACCTCAATAGTGTATTTAAATGTGAATAGTCCGGCGGGCAGTAAAATTCGCTGAGAAAATAGTTGAAAAATTGTTGTGTACCCTTCGTTTTTTCTATAAGGTATTTCTTTAAAAAAAAATTTGAGGTGTTTAACGTGTAATTTCTGAAGCGTCTGAATTACTATGAGTAAGAGCGAAAGAGCCTACCAATTTTGCCTGGAAAAGTATTTTCACATACCTTTCAGGATACTTTACATGCCTCAATCGACATAGGGACGATGAATTTATTTACCCTCTGAAGGAAGTTGTGCTACGGATTTTTATCGCTCTAGAAAAATCCGTCAACCTCGGATGAACTTGAACCCACAAACATCGAGTCTTTAGCCAGAAGAACGTACGTGAAAAGTTCAAGAAAATTATTAAATACAAGTTTTTCGAAAATACAACACTGTAGTTTGAAAATAAACACAAGGCCACATCGCTCGTTTTAAAAAAAAGTTAAGGCCTTCATAAAATCATTGATCTTAAGTATGTGTTGCATTAATATGCAAATCAATCACTTGTAATATTTAGACTTATTTCTCACTAATTACAAACAGATTCATATCCATATTTTTTTTTATCACTGCGCCTTACTACCCGTTCATGTTGTACTTTGTACGCATAGTTTAATATTATTATTATTTATTTTTATATTTTATACATAAAATATTTAATAAGCCAGGGAACTTTTGGTGGGCAATGAAATTATTTGTAGGTTCAAGCAAGGTATGTGTGTGTCACCCGTCGGGTCAGTTGGTAGCATGTCTATCTTGTTATATTAGGGTCCCGGAATCGAGTCTCAGCTCAACCGAAGATCTACCATTGAATAATTTTCGTCCAGGGTGGTGGTTTTTTTTTTAGTATCAGTTTAGTTTGTAAGTCACGTGATATCATAAATGTAGTTTAATAGCACACGTTAAATATTCATAAAAAGCATGGTAAAAGGTAGAGTACAATTCTTAAAACTATTAACAAAATTAATCAGTATCAAGGTTAATATTTATATTTAATAATAACATGTTCAATGTCTACTTCACCTGTCAACGCCTCTTTGACCGTCTATTGACTCATCCATCAAAACTGGTGCCACGCCTCGCGGGTGCAGGGTCAATCGACAGACTCACCCACGCTCCTGGAACGGAGGGGCGCGGGGTTGAGGGTGGGAATAAGACGTCAAAACTTGTTCGATATCGTAAGATAAATATTGACATCGTTATTCATTTGATATTTCTAATACTTTAATTTCTTAACGATCGGTAAGAATGAGTAATGATCGATTGTTTTCAATAAAGTTTCTCGAACACTCGTAAATATTAAAGCCGAGGCCGTGTTTCGCAAACAACGAGACACCCGGACCGATGGGCATGTGGGCAGAGGCGTCAGTTTCTTATTGTTTTGGTTCACTGGTGACGAGGAGGTCGGGGTTTGAATATATAATGGGTTTGCTGAGTGGCTTTTTCATATTAGCCCCCCCACCCCCACACTACATACTCAAGCAAATGGGGGTGCAGTTCCTCTTACTTATATCTTTATCATCCTCCATCCCATTAATTTGAATATGTGAATATCCCGGATGGGTGATAAGACGCTTAGCACGCAACCATGAAGAATATGATTAAGGTCCAGACCTTATTACATATATGTACATAGTATATAGACCCTATACACCTATATATTTATACATGCGTACATACTTACATACATTTAATATAAAATGAAATAATAATAATTTGTAAACAAAGTAACAAGCTGTTTACTCACAACGAAGCTATCTCACAAATTGAGAGTGGATGCAATCAGGGGCGGATCCAGATCATATTCATAGGGGGGTCGTAGTTATAAATAACATAGTCACTTACAATGCTATATTTTTGTTTAAAGCCATTTACTATTTCTCAACTTCTCATTCATATTTTATATTATGCATGTTTTAAACCGTTATCGTGCTCTCCAATTTTTTAAAATTATATAGTTTGTATAAGCAATTTGGAGTGGCCCTTATTCAACAATTTTTTGAAAAATTGTTCGCTCTAGAAGTTATGAGGAGTTTTGCCTTGATTTAAAAACAATAGATTCTTTTATAAATAATAAGCCCCCATTTAAAGTGTTCCTCGAAGCTATTCAAAGTGATCATCACCTTATTTTTTTTAGGATTGTTATATACCTCCAGAAGATAATCTTTTACGTGGTCTTCCACCGACAAAGTTTTGATAATTGAATTATTACAGAAATTAGTGTATTTAGGGTGGCCCTCGTCTGAAAATTATTCAAAATGACATGCATCTAGAAGCTATTTAGAGCTTTACTTCCCCGACTTTTTCTACCAACTAGATGTCTATAGTTTAGTAGTTATTTAAAGTGATCTTCTGTAAATAATTTTTGACAACAGAATGCATCTAGACGTATTTGATCTTTGATTTAAGGTCATCTTTTAGCTTCATATTCGATAATATCGGAGGATTTGAAATATATATAGGTGGGAAATTTATTCCAAGGAGGGGTAAATTATTTCCAGGGGGGCAGAGCCCCCACAGTTCCACTGCTTCTGCTGTCCACACATAATCTAGATTCGTTGTCCGTGGATGAACAGCTTTCAGGCGATTATTAGTCTTCTTTGACGTATGGTAGGCTACCGTCTCTATGTGAAACACTGTTAGTTACTCGCTATGCACGACAAATATTCATACATGAAAATATTTTTTTATAATAAACGTGGACGAATAACACACATGTGAAACCTGCTTCAGAGGTGTCTGCGCGTAAAAAGACAAAAAATTGTATAATTTATATGAGTTGTATTTTTCTTTCTAAAATTTTAACATTAATTTTTTTATTATTAATTTTCTAACTTTCACAGGGGGGTCAACTGACCCTTTGACCCCCCCTTGAATCCGCGCCTGGATGCAATGTATCAGGACGTCCGAACGAACAGACTTGACAACCCTCCATTTGAAGTTAACGACATCTATTAATGGTTTTCATGAATGGAAATCTTTTAAAAATGTTTAGTGTATTCACCAACAAACTGACAGTGTTTTGTTTCGACCAAAATATATCAGAGTCCGCAAAAACTATATTATTATTCTTTAAAAAAAAATCTGTTAGTTCATCACTCCTCCTAAAATCTGACATAAATCAGGTCAAATTAAAAAGACGGATATTTTTGAAATGTAATATCTAAAACAAAAATTTGATTTTGATACATGGGTAAGATAAAACAAATCATAGCTTTTGAATTGTGATGTAAATTTATAAACTTATTCAATTAGATTCTGCAAATAACCTAGAATTGAGTTAACTTATTTGATAAATTGTTAGGTAGACAGCATAATAGGATCTAACTGATTTGTTATGGAATTGATAGAATTAGAGTAACAGAATGTTGGATTCTGAGTCGAGAGGCCGAGGTTCAATCGCAATAGACTGGAGCAAGGATGAAATATTCGTAATAGGGTTTTCCATCACCTACCTGCAGGAAAGTCGGGCGCAGTTACTTAAAAGTCACGCTTTTCCATCCCGTTTCTTTAGTTTAAATAAATGTATAGTAATAAATGGTAGTGGAGCTTATTATTGTATCAACAAGTAGGTTTAACTGTGTGGTTTTAGGGTAAGTTGGTTGGTTGTGAGGTGATATAGCTCTGAGTCTAGAAATGGCTCAATGAATCTTTAAATATTTATTTTCATAAACTATTACACTACAGAGTGATTTTGGTTAGAAGAACCGTTAAGAAAATTCGAATATATTTATTCGCGGTAAACATTTACTGAGGGTGTTTTTTTCCAAAATGGTTTTATACTTTTCCTCCGCGGGCACACCTCTGAATTCGTCCTTCCTAATCCCTAAAACATTAGTGTAATTGGTACCTATTTGTACAACCCAAACGGGTGGTAAAACTTCTGCCTTTATTATTCCTACACCATCAGTGCAAATTCCTGAGCGGGTAGCAGGATGCGGTGATCAAAAAAACAAACTGATCAAGTGTCAGCTCCAGGATCTCCGGTTGAGACGAGATATCGACGGGTGTTCATTGGGCTAAATGGAGTTTTACGCGCCATCGTGCACGTCCGTATAATGGTGCAGAACTGACGAGGCGCTCGACACCCCGTCATGTTGCGTCCGTCTGTCCAAGACCCATCCTCCCACACCGTCCACTCTTCTGTTACAATCGCACGAAATGGAACGTGAATTATGCCGCAGAGCAGACTGCGTATAGTAGGTATAATAGAAGATGAAGTTCAAAACCACACTCTGTAGTAAACGTTCTAACAGGGGTTCATGGACACCTAAGGGGTCCGTGGATGGGTTTCATGGGGCCCGTGAACCGAAAACAAACAAAAAAAATTACAAATTGTAGATCAAAGCTTGGATTCAATTACAAAGCTACCTATTTCTTAAACAGGCAGGGAAATCATCCCTTGGTGCAATCAAAACAAAAAAATAAAAATAGATTGAATGTCTAAAATGACATACGCGTTACACTGTTGAAGACTACTCCCCAATTTCAACTTAATATCCAAGCAAAACAACAGCACCCTTTTCATTGACTTTTTACTTTTAAACCGTTTCTAAAGCTCACTTTGAAGTTACACACTTGAACGTATATCAATTTTCTCCATAAAGCTACAATTAGTTTTTACATGAAAAGGTAAAGTGCGAGACAGAATTTGTTGTAAAGATTGTTTTTATATTATTCCCATGTGAATGTAAATTTTTTACACTTAAATACAGTAAACAAGCAAATTGCGCTATAATTACGAAAACCCCTTTTCGGCTTCCAGTAAAAAATGTGTAATTTTTTTTGAAAATTTTGATTTTTGGTTAAAAGATTAAAAACTACTTTGAGATTTTTTTAAAAAAACTGAAATTTCATTAGCGGTTGCACGTATTCAAGTCATCGCATTGCTATTAAAGTCCTCATTTGTAAATTTTTACCAATAAAAAAGGTCAATATTGGGTCAAAAAGGTTCGACACTTTCGTATTAAATATTTTGACTACTGGTTAAAACTTTTGAAATTTGATTGGCAGTTGAACATCTTCGGGTCATCATATTGTCATTAAAGCCCTCTTTTGTGAATTTTGACCAATGAAAAAGGTTGATATTGGGACAATAATGGTTGACACTTTCATACTAAAGTTAAAAAATAAAAAAGTGCCTACTTCTGGTTTAAAATTTTGAAATTTACTAGCGGTCACAAATCTATAGCTATTAAAGTCCTTATGTGTAAATTTTGACCCGTAAAAAAAGGTCGACATTGGCTTTGCAAGGGTAGACACTTTTGTATTAAACAGATAGATAATATGAAAAAATTTCTGAGTGTGTATTCACGGCAATTTTTATGGGAAGGGGGTCCATGGACTTTGTCAGATTCCTATATGGGTTTGTGACCCAAAAAAAGATTCAGAACCACTGGTATAGAACATATGTTATAAGCTGTGGGTCATAAACCCTCCAGAGGTCACGAAAAAGATTCTAGGGGTTGCAACAAAACTTGACAAACGTGACTAAATTAAAAATGTATTTGTTTAATTTATTTGAGGTATTTAACGTGAACTTTCTAAACACATTGATTATATCATCACAATACCTATAAATTAACTCAAATCCAGAACTTACAGCCCCTGGCCGCTAATATATTACAGAGAAAGGAGAAACCCACATTTCATCAATGATAAAATTGTTATGCCATTCCAGGAATCGAACCAGGGATCCCTATTCCAGTAGAAAAACACGCTACTGACTGAGCTAAGATGTTGGACAAATATGTATTATAAAACTATTGAAATTATAATAAACTATTAACAGTAAAACTAGTTTGATCAAAAGGGCCACGTTGAACATTAGAACTACTGAGAGGGCTACTGTTTGAAAATGGAGATATTTACTCAAAACTCGTAATATATGTGAAATTAAATAGTATACACTAGCAAACCTAAGCATAAATTGTACTATACTTATGTATAACTTTTTTTAGTACCAGTTTTAAATTTTATAATTTTGATTTTAAAGAATTAATGTCCTCATTTGTATGTTTGGACCGATAAACAAGATCAATGTTGGGTCCACAAGGGTCAACACTTCGTATTAAAATTTGAACTTCTAGTTAAAATTTTCTACGTTTTATTAGGTGGTGCAAATCTTCATGCCATCGCATTGCTATTAAATTACTCATTTATAAATTTTGACCAATAAAAATGTAAATATAGACTATTGAGTCTAAAATGGATATAGATAATTGTTGTACAAAAATATCTCCTAAGAGGTTTAAGGAAAAACAATATACACTCTTTGAGAGACTTGCTTATATTTAATTACTGTATGGCATTGGAAAATTAGTGCGTTAAAACTTAAGTAGTATCTCTTTACTACTAAAGTACACAAAATTGTATTAATATATTTGCCAATATCTCAGAAACTGTTGGATTTATAAAAATATATTTCATATAAAAGTTTTTTATTTTTAATATTACTACAATTATGGAATGATAAGCTATTTACTATCTCGAATAGTTGCGGAGATACGGTAGTTTCTGCTTCTGTAAAGTACCCTATAATTCTTTTTAATGGTAAAATGAAAATAGACAGTTGATTTATAATCTTAATCAAAACCTAGATACGAATTTTAATCAAATCGTTAGAGTAGATTTTTAGAAAATCGATTTTTTCTATTTTCACCTTTTCTTAAATTTCTCTTAATTTTAAGTTTAAACAGACACACAGACATACGTCATTGCAAAGACCACATTTTAGGCTTTGGGGGAGTCTTGAGACGTTGACATACATCAAAATTTCATGGTTAGATTTTCTTTTGCGGTCGCAATACTTTTACCTTTTGTGTTCGAAAAGTTAAAAAATATATATATTTACGTATAGCTTGAAATTTATTGGTTTTATAAGAATATGCGTATTATAAAATATTTGTATTATAAAAAGACCTACATATTTGTAACGATAAGTAATTTCATATCTCAAATAGTTTAGGAGATATAAGATAAAGATAATTTATGCATCAGACCGGAGACCTTAAAGTCATTTTTCCGAAATATTCAGCGAAGCCATTTTGTTTGAAATATTTATAAATGTTTATAAATGAAATTTCATCATAATCGTTACAGCCGATTTGGAGAAAATCGACTTTTTCTCTTTTTGTCCTTTAGTAAACTACCCTCAATTTTAGAGTTAGATATCCAATTTCAAAAAACCTTCAGGGAAACCCTATTAAAACCCTAGATACCAAGATTTTGCCCGATTGGTAGAATAGTTTAGGTTCTATTTGGAGGTACAAACAGACAGATGGAAAGTCAAAAACCCCTTTTTTTTTATTCGGGGGGTCATGAAACGTCAAGATTTATCAAAATTTTGAGTTTGATTTTTTTGACGATCACAATACTTTCTTTACCTGTAAGATAACGAGAAAGTAAAAAAAACACTCTCTTGTAATCATCTTAAGTAAAAATAATTCCAGTTTATCTTTCAAAAACAGAAAGAAAACTTATATATAAATTAAGATTCACTACCTTTATTACTAAAGAATTAAAACCCTTTATTTCAACAATGGTGTCGGGATCTAAATCCTAGGTGACCTGACGGTCTAGGGGTAAGGTGTCGGACTGCTGTGCTGGCGGCCGGGGTTCAATCCTCGGTCCCGGCACAGATTTATCAGATTACCAAACCCTTCCTTCACCTCTGACAAGACATATAATGAATGTGGGGAATGCCAGGCCTCCACCGTGGTTCGGATTCCACGTTAATTTGTAGGTCCTCCATTTTCATCTCACAATCACCCTACCATTACACATTAGCGTAAGTGCGTATAACCCGAATGGGTAGTAAGACGTGGTGCTAATAATAATATATTTAAATACTGTGTCAAATCACTTTCATAAGTGTTGAAAAATGTGTGTCCGTAAGTCTAGACCTTCCGGGTGTTTGGTTTCATTTCGTGGGAGAAAACAACTATTAACTTACGTATGTGCTGCGCAAATTAAACATTTTTTTGGAGTGGGATGAAGTGGGGAATCGATTCATGTTGAAGAAAGAATACACATTTAAAACTCACGTGACAGATCTATCCAAATTAAGTTTAAGTTTATGGATTTTATTAATTTTGTAACAATATATATAGGATCAACATGAAACACATATTAACACTATAGTCAACAAACACCAGCCCCCGAAACGCTCTCGATTATTGGCAATAAATTTAACATACATAGTTAGAAAGAAAACATTTAACGCCCGCCGGGCTGATTCAGTGCTAGCAAAAAGATTAGGGGCGGGAAAATTGAAAATAAAAAACCACATCACACATAGATGGTCAACATGGACCTTAAGATTATACATAGTACAGGGGGGGGAGTGTGGGGGCGACCGTAGGTAAATTAAATAAGATATAGCTTAACAAAAAAGGAAAATAAAGTTTGAACGACCCTGGTCGGTTGCTAACCAAATCATGCCAAATTCAAAAATACCACATTTTTAAATGTTATATTCTTTTTACGTTTATAAAAAGAATGACCACCTATGTGGTCAAGTAGTAAGAGTTCCTGGCTAAGGATACAGAAGTGCTGGGCTCGATCCCCAGTGCTTACAATATTTAGCAGTGAATCAGTTGGCCCAGAACGGAGTCAAACTCGGCCTTGTGAGGACAAATGAGAAGCTACTCAAATAAAGAAGTAGCAGCTGAAAATTGAGATTAATGGCAGGAGGGTTCGTTGTGCTGACCACATCACACCCTATATCCGCAAATGTTGGCACTATCATCGCTAACGACGGCGGCCGCTCGGCCAGTATAGCTAGTTTGCAGGCTCACACCACGTTTTTTTTAAATAAAAAAACAGGTTTGGGGGCCACACAAAATCATGAATAGGGCCGAGAGTTTGACATGCCTGAACTACAACAAAAAAACTACATCATTAATTCTATATTATTTGTTTAGTTTATTGCAGAAATAAATGCCATCTGGCATTATTACACGAACACAATTTTAATAATCATTCATAGTTAGCTAAGATAAGATAATGTTTTCCATTAGTTATCTGGATAATAATATAAAGTTTAAAATAAAATTAAAAATGTAATTAATAATACTAGGTATAATTCCATGCTTGCATTTGTGTTAATTATTTTTATTTCTCATTTGATCCAAAACTTCCCAAAAACCGACAGAGAATGAAAGACGTAGTTAACCTTAACATTATTACTGCTTGGGATCGCTAGTAATTGTGTCTTACGAAAGAGTTCGCGATTAATAAAAAAAATAATTAACAAATTGTAGTCCAGACTTTAGAGGAACGAGGGAACAAAGTAGCGTTGAGAGATGATTATTTAAAACAACCATGGGTATCTCTGTGGTAGAACATTGTTACACCAAACCGAAGTCAACGGATTTTTCTTGAGGGATTAAAAAAAACGGCAGTACAACAATTTCCTCCAGAGAAGACGTAAAGCCATCGGCCCGATGTCGATTGTAGCATGTACATAAAAGTATCCTAAAAGGTACGTGAAAATACCTTTCCCGGCAAAATTGATAGGCTCTTTCGCTCTTGCTCTTAGAAATTCTCATGTGCTGATATAATCAGTCGGTTCAGAAAATGCACGTTAAATACCCCCCCTACCCCCAAAAAAAGAAAAAAGAATTACATTGCTACTCTTGAGTCAAAAATTCTCAGGTTCGATTATAGTGATTGTGTCGCAGTTTTTCAACACATTTTGTATTTTACATCAGATATTAAACATTTTTGCAATGGTAGCACACACTCTTTGATCCATACAGTGTATTTAATAATAATAATTGACTTTATTGGCGAAGTTAAGGCTACCGCCTTTTCTTAACACTTAACCAATACAGTTATATTGAAGTTTAACAAAGATTATATATATATGTGTTTATATATATATATATATAAACACACAAAAATGTATAAAAACTAGAGCTAAAATATACAAGAATTACATAATATGAAAACGTGAGCAAACACACACACGAAGGTGTGATTACGTCTCACACTCCCCAATCTCACGAATGAATGGCAATCTAGATATAAAATGCCCTTATGCTCGGGCATTATGTGTTAAGAAATCATTTAGTGAGGACGTAATTAAAACAAAACAAAAAAAAATCACTTTATAAACACCAAAAACGCTGAATTAGTATTATCTGAGACAACAATACTATTAAATATGTTATTAAACTTATAATTCCCCCATATTTTTGCGACAGCCCGGTTGATTAGTTTCAGTATTATTTTGGTGGGAAGAAACGTTTAAAAAACACAAATAAATGATTTCGAAATCAACATTAGTAACTTTTCTAGCGGTCGGTTGTGATAATTTAAACATTAGACTTAAGATCAAGTTTCTTAAAAATCTGAACACCTCTGTGGTCTGAGGGTCAGAGTTCCTGGCTACAGATTCAGAGGCCCCAGGTTCGATCTCTGTATTTTCTGCGAAGAGGTGGCTCTGTGCAGTGCCTTATTACAGTGATTTAACAACCTGTGTGTTGATATTCACTTATCTAATTAGTCAAGCTGGCACATATAACTCACCACGCCCTTGGCCAGTGATCCATGTATTACAGACCATCCAGTCGATCTGCCTACCGTACTATGAGGCCGATTATGTATTGGGGATAAATAAGGTAAACTTTAGAGGAGGTGTAGTGACATTTGCATGGCGGGAGATCAAGAAACCATTTAAGAAACATAAACACATAATTGCACTTAGTCGGTATTCGTACCTTGACCTCATCATCCCCGTCAAACTGAGCTGGAGATGAGTGACGCCTTTCTCCACGTGCCCGCATGGGTTTTGGTGTTGATATAAAAGAGTTTCAGAAAAGATTCGTCGATCTCTTATCAGCACACATGTATCGTGTTCGCGTGAGTGTAAACACGATGCAAATATAACCAAACATGTTCTCGCTCCCATCGTTAAAAAAAAACTATTTACAAGTAGTAAAAGAGTCGCACGATCCTAAATTCTAGAATCGTCGTGTCGCCAATTTGTCCCTCCTTCTTCTACCCCTCCTAGTTTCCCCGCCGTAAGGTGATTCACGCGCGCGGTGCGGTCGTTATTACTGCTATTACTACCTCAGTTCCATCACGCACAACGTCGTGAGGTCGTTCACACTCGTGCTCAGGCGTCCCAGGGAGGAGAGAGGAGGATGGGGAGGGGGTGGGGATGGGGGTCTTCGGTGGGCTGGATACAACACATCTCTTCATTTTGGTCACCTCATTTCTGGGGGCTCACCGCGGTGGTCCCCACGCCAGATTTGGGGCCGTATGCAAGAACTTGACTAAGTGGATGCTAAGTGGACATCATAGGTTAAAAGATGGAGGGATAGTGTACACTATCGGTCCACTAAGCATTCACTAACGTTCTTGCATACCACCCCAAGAAACAAATAAGTTATTAAGTTTGTAGACCCGCCTCGGTGGCGTAGTTGGCTAAAGCGCTTGTCATGTTGAACTCGACTGCTGAGGACGGGGAGATCGAGGTTCGAATCTCGGTCGGGTGAACTGGGGTGGTTTTCCCTAAATGGTTTTCCACTCTCCCTCCACGCAAATGCGGGTTCACTTCCTTTAATTCAACTTTCCCATTCCTAATCCATTAGAGTAATTAGTACTTAAAGCGTATAATCAAAACGAGTGGTAAGACGCGATGCTAAATATTATTATTATTACTATTATTAAGTTTGTAAAATTGTCAAGGCACCTTGGCTCAGTCGGTAAAGTGTCTGCCTACAAAGCTTAGGGTTCCGGGTTCGATTCCCGGCAGATCCGAAAATTTATCGTTGATGAAAATATGAGTATACCCAGTCACATTGATAAGTTGACGGCCGGGCATAGGTTGGTGTACCTATCTTAGTCTTAAGTTAGATTATAAGGCATATGAAAGGCCTAGCTAGCCGATAGTGGAAAATATATGACTTGAATAAAAAACTGAATCAGACCATGGTCTGGGAGCAGTAATGGCTGATAAGAAAAGTTTGTACCAGTCGCACGGGCATGGCTAGCGACCCTCGTGGAGTGGTTTATAAATATAACAGGGCAAAGTTATTATCATCAATGATATTTAAAGCACACCTCCCAAACAAACTGATGATATCATCACATAACCTTCAAACTTACATATTTACAGAAATTACACCAGCTGCCGTCCTTCAATCGTCATTTCATCGTTGTGAAAGATAAAATTAAATTTTCTAGCTCTGCTGGGAATCAATTCTGGTATCTAAAGCTCGGTGAGTAGGTGAACTACCAACTTACATGTGAAGGGCATAACTTTTTATTTGTAATGGAGCGTTCCTTTCCTCCCCCGTTAGTATTTAAATTGCTCTTTATGAAATAGCTGATTATATCAACACACGACTTACAAAACACTCAGAAAAGACTTGACACCCAAGAGCTATCATTGTGAAAGGGGAACCTCCAGTAATTTGTTTTACACAAGTCAATTTACTAAAAGACCTCGGGTGTTGTTAAGCGTTGTCTTCTCACATACGAATAGTTTTGGTTCGAAGCCCGGTTGAGAAGAAGGTTTATCTTTAACGTGTTTATATTTTCTAATGCATTTATTTAACACTAGGTTTATTAAGTATATATATATATATATATATATATTAAATATGTATTTTTAAGGATTAGGGAGGAAATATAATATTTTAGATAAAATTTATTCAAATTAACGTGAGAATAAGACGGGAAAACGAAACTGAAGATCACGCATTGAAAACAACCACTAGTAGATCCAGCTGGGATTTGAACCCTGACCTTTGAGTAAACGGCAACTTATCGCGATGAGAGGCCATCACTCAAATCCTGGATGGATGTACTAGGGTTGATTTTTAACGCGTGACCTTTCACTATGGCTTTCCCAACTTCTTTATACGTGAATGTGGATACATTTTATTAAATATACTTTCCTGGCCTCTTGTCATTAGATTAAATAATTAATAACACTTTCACTAAAAATACTTAAAAAGAACCCGCTTCAGTTGCTGTATGAGGAGTCACTCTTGTATTAGACTGGCCTGCTGAAGACGGGGAGATCGGGGTTCAAACACCAGCTGGGTCTACTGAGGGTGGTTTTCCCAAATGGTTTCCCACTCTCCTTCCATACAAATGCGGGTAGATTACCTCTAAAATGTTACCTTCCTAATCCATAACCAATTATAGTAACCTAATTATCATACATGCGTAGGCCTATGAACTGAACAGGTAGAAATACTTGGTTATTTAAAAAAAACACTTTAAAAACTGCTTAATTATGTCATCAGATATATTAATAGATACAAAATATAGCTCAGTGCCTGACTACTAGTATAGTATACGCAAATTTATACTAATAGGGTAGGGATTAAATGAAGTTGAGAAACATTTTAGTGCAGGAAGAGTTGAAAACTGTTTTGTAAAAAAAGAATCTATACATTTGGTAGGGATTTCAACTTGGATCTCCCATCACCGGCAAGCCAAACCAGACTATGGTGAAGTCCTAGCCCACGTACCCACTGTTTCGGAGAAGTAGATATATAATTTAAATATAATATGAATTCTATTTATCCTAGCCCAGGATAAAATTCCTCATAAATTTAAATATAATACATTAACGTGTATAATATGTTTTTTGTCGTAATATATTCGTCTCTTGTGTAAGATCTAACATTTAGTTTATCCTTTATAGTTTATTCAAGTATAAATTATAGTAATCAATTCGTAAAGTAAAAAAAAAGCATAGTCATGGATAGCAAGAATTTGAAGTGAAAAACAGTTTTTAAAAAAACTCTTTGTTATTGCTCATCCCCGAAATTACTTGGACACAACAAAGCACCGAATAAATGTGCGGCATCCATTATTCATGAAACCTTAGATTCATTTGAAAGCCGAACAGCTGTTTAAGATTATAGCAGACAGACCGTGAAATGTACGCTACTAGTTGTAGAGACCACTAAAACCTTGTTCCTTGGACTACTGACAGAGTGACTGCCTCTTTTCAAGTCTATAAAATATTCTCG
The DNA here is from genome assembly GCA_902151425.1 of Timema shepardi. Lineage (NCBI taxonomy): Eukaryota > Metazoa > Arthropoda > Insecta > Phasmatodea > Timematidae > Timema > Timema shepardi. The sequence continues at coordinate 215,077 of CABFVX010000620.1, read as the reverse complement.
CTGTAGGACGTCATACCTTACATAATCCACAGACATGAAACCGAGGGACTTACATGGAATAATAGAGAATTACAAAAATATTTAATCGTTTCCTAATTATTCTATAAAAAAACTTATAAGGAATAAATAGGATTAAACAAGAGGAGTCGAGACAAAAGTTACTATTTAAAAAAAAAAGAATGATATGTGATTGAATTAGGTCCATAGCTGTAATACAAGAGAACANTATATATATATATATATATATATATATATATATATATATATATATATATTAAATCGCCGCATCTTGCTGCCTGTTCAACTTATTCGCATACATGAACATACATGAACATTACTCTAATGAGGTAGTTAATGGCGTAGTTAGCTAATGCGCTAGATTCATGTTGAGCTAGACCACTGAGGATGGGGGAGATCGATGTTCGAATCTCGTTTGGGTAAATTGGGGTGTTTTTCTAAATGATTTTTCACTCTTCCTCCACGCAAATGTGGGCTCACTTCCTCTATATTCAACCTTCACAATCCCTAACTCATTAGGGTAAGTATTACATAATCGTACAACCCAAACGGGTAGTAAGACGTGGTGCTAAGTATTATTTATCTAATGAGGTAAAGATGAGGAAGGAAGCATTTTAGAGGAAATCTTCCCACATTTTCGTAAAGCTAAGTGGGAATCCATTTAGGAAAAAAAAAACCCTCATAAGACCTGACCGAGATTCAAACACCAGTTTCCCCTTCATTAGCAGGCCAGTCTAACAATATAATGATTCATATTCTGAAAATTGAAAAATGACACCTGGACACGGGAATCGAACCCGGGACCAGGTTTCATTTTTCAATTTTCAGAATATGATATCTATGAGGGACTATCCCCACTAAAATGCATTAACAATAGTTTCGGCTATTTGTTTCATTAAAATCTAATGATTCTTTAGGCCATTTGGCCACCAAGGTGGGGCAATTTTTATATTATTAAAATATAAATAATCATCGAATGGGTGATGATACAATCTTAGACGCAGGTATAACAATGATCATTTAATACAATACCCATTTGTTTTCTACTTTTGACAGTGTTGGGACAATGGATCATATTGAAAGTTATTAATAGATGGTACATGGAGAACATATTCTCCAGAACATTTATAAATGACAACGCAAAATATCATATTGCATTACTTGTTTCAGTATGTAAAAGAAATTAATTATGTTAGGCCAAGTTATGTTTTATTGGGTTGTTTGGGCAAAGGTTTCTACTTTCAAGATCCTAATGTCATAGGTTAGTAAGTACTTTGGTCAATCATTAGGGTTAGTCCAGCCTAAATTTATTTGCTACGAGTATGTAGAAGAGTGAATACACAATTTAAATATATCATTTTTAAATATAAATATTGACCACAGCAACTAAAAATATATAGAGTAATATGCATCATACTTCTATATTGATAGATTTATCAATCGGAACAGATTTATCTGATTGCCAAACCCTTGCTTCACCTCTGACAAGACGTGTATTAATCACAACTTGTGAATATGGGGAATGCCAGGCCTCCACCGTGGTTCGGATTCCACGCTAAGCTGTAGGTCCTCCATTTAATCTCACAATCACCCTACCATTGCACATTAGCGTAAATGAGTATAACCCGAACAGGTAGTAAGACGCGGTGCTAATAATAATATTAATAATAATTTATCAATGTTTGGTCTAACTCGGACACATTTCTCAAAAACTGTTATCAATTTCAAACATTTATTTTTAGTCTGTCAATTTTTATAAGAAAATATCAAAATAATCTCTTTTTTTTTGTGCTATAGAATAAATAACATAAATTTTATTTGCTCTTTGGCTCGAACAACAACCACCGTATTTATAGCTCTTAGTTTGGTATAAATTATATTTTATTTTAAAGCTGGTACTATCTATCAAAATTGATAGCTGTAAAGTAAGACTTGACTTATGAATTTACGAAATATGTTTTAGTTAGTAACTTTTGTAACTATCAGAACTGCCCTTCTTACCAGAATCCCACTTTTAACTTTTCTTCAAGTAGATTGCGTCTCCAGCAGTTTTCTCCAGCGGATGAATGAGCGCGGCTCACCAGTCTCCGGCAATTTTATGCAACGTTTGGCCATCCTCAAACATATTGATTACATGGATGGTGTATTGTGACGTAATGAAGTTTCAAGTTTCAATTTGCATATTTTGGAAACCTGAGCTGTAACAAGGTCTGTTACCTCGAATAGAGAAGCCAACTGACTATACCCGGTTCCAATCGGTTCTTAACCCGCCCTTCGTGGCTAACTGTGGAGTTAAACTGGAATTGCAGATCTTATTAGGAGTCTGGTTTGATCCTAGAGGGTGCAGAATATAATTTAGTATTTTTAAATAGATATGTCCTAACAAACTTCCTTGAAATGGATAGTAAATCCGTAGGTCTCTTTTCGATTTTGGAATATAAAATAACCTTGGAATATATGTGAAAATACCCATCCAGCAAAATTGATAGGCCATTTCGCTTTCACTCATAGACATTCAGTGTGAGAGGCAATGGGGAACCACCACATTTCCTTAACTTCCCTAATACACGGTATTTCTACCAAAAGGTGCAGAGAACACTAACCAGCAGAAGGACTGAGTGCACGCCTAGCTCCGGATGGATAGAAATAACATCAAACCAACCTTCGAGTTTTTGACTTAAGAAGATAAGAGTATAATTCAAATGGGTAGTAAGACGCGGTGCTAGTTTAAAAAAAATAAGATGCCCTAATATTTATTTGGTAAATAACGTATTGTTAACAATTTTTTTTTATTTAGTTAGGTGAATTCAACGTGTATGAACGAACCATCTGTTTATATATGCACAGAAATTACACACACACACTGATTTAATAAAATCATCATTCTTACCGTTTATTTATCAATGTTAAACAGAACGTTCCAATTTTACTAAAGACAATTTTTTCTTCCGTTCCATAAATCTAGCTCGGGACCCTTATAGCTCATCAAACAGACGTGTCACTATCTGGCTAAGTATGTAATAGAATGTCTGGTTCCATTCTCAATCGGGTTCTCTGGGGGAAGTGGTTAATTTCTTCGGGATAGTTACAGGGCATGCCCTTTAAGGGGCCGTTTCAGCGTGAGCGTTTCATTTTTGTAATTTAAAAATATTTAAAATAGGATAAGAAAACTTCACAAATAATTTAGAATAATATTTTCCATAATTTAAAGACCAGAAAGAACACTCGAATAATTAGGTTACATTTAAAGACACATTGAAGAATAAGGTTTCCCAAGACAAAATTTTGGTATAGGAAATATCTTATTTTAAATATTAAAATAACTATTTAAATGTAATTTAAGAAAACATATCCACCCTCACTTGTGTTCGTGCAGTCTAAGTCGTCACGATCGTATTAGGCTGGATTGCCTGTGACTAAGGAGGTTGAAGTTCGAGGTGCACTGGGAATGATTATTTTAATATTAAATTGATTTTAAACTATGGATTTACCATCTCCTACTTTGTTCTATAATTCCGGTGAATTACCACATGTACTGCGTGTTTGAAGTATTTAAAATGCGTTTCGTATAAAGTTTTAGTTAAAATTAAATGCTAAAATAAATCTCGTTTGCTCAAATGCTTTATTAAATGTAACTTTTTCTGATTCTAGTGCCTTACGTTTTACAATATATTCGAAGGAGAGAAATAAAGTTATCACGTTGTTAGACTTATGATGCAAGTTTTCGAACGGGGTCCTGGCCTAAGAGGGTCAATTGTTGATCGTGACGATGTAGCCCACACCAGGTGTATGTTTAGTTCAACACCGGGGTGGGTCGATCCATCATGTTCCAAATCGCTGCAACATGACACCGTCTAACTGGTACGGTATACCACTTGTGGTAAAGGAACGGGAGGGGAAAGTAAGTAAAATAACGGCAGTGTTTTTTTTTTAATATTTGGAGTATTTAACGAGCAGTTTATTAACCAAACTATAACTCAAAACATGACTTACAGGCTAGCCTAAATCTAGAACCAGCACAACATCCAGTTAACCGGAGGTCAATTTATCACTGCTGTAAAAGGCTAAGAAATCCAAATTTATTTCATCAATGTCAAACGCTTACTTTACGACGGGAATCTAACCCAGGACCCTTGGATAAGTAGGAAGATGCAACACTGACTGAGCTAACGCACAGGATGGTAATATTAGGCAGATGATTGGTACTTCTGTCTCTAATCTGGAAGGTTTATACTTGATGGGTCACACTTATGGGGTTCTTACAGTTATTTGGTTTTTGATTCTTTCATTTGGCTTTCGGATACTTGTGTATAGCCCTAAAATTAGGTGTATGGATAAAGTAATTTATTGTCAATACTGACACACTAGTTTGTTTTTGGAGGGGCTTAAACCATGTAGGACCTACTGCACTTGAGTTTTAATGCACCCAACCAGAATTCAAAATACGATCTCCTCTATATCGACGGCAACCAAGTGTAGGCTATTGCGAATCCTACACTATATATCACGTGGCACGGAGGTTAAAGCTAACATTCAAAATATGCTTTGTTTTGTTTCAAAATAACTCTTACCCTACAATCGATTCTTAGTGTGTAAGATTACATTTTATTTTAGGGTAACTGAAGGGGACACCTCGCATTTATATAACGCCGTGAGATTAAACGCTTAGGCAATTCAACTTCAAATATGTAAGTTGAGTTGCATAAACAGTGCATTTCACGGCGCTAATCGGTGCCTTAGGTGTTTTCAAGATTCATTGACATATTTTTTGAACCAAATATAATAAGTTGCAGTAATGTGAGATATGTAATATTTTTTGATTGTTATTTAAGTGTAGTTTAAAAATGACACGGGAATTTAACCTGGCAGCCTTGGCCTCAATGCTCTACTATTTAAGTGTTCCGGTATAACTTTTCTTTATGGAAAATATGTTTTGTAGCCAGATTGCATCTATGATTACTGGTAAACTACAACCAGTTGTGAGTATACATACTCTAGAGAATTAGGAACTTGTTCATTGCCGCACTTCCTAAAGTACGCCACCCATACTTCTCTTAAGTTAGTTCTATCCAGTTTACCTCACTATACTCTTATCTTTTTCAGGTCCATTCTAATGTTATCCCCTATCTACGTATAGGTCTTCCCAATGGTTTATACCAGGCCTGTCCAGCTACCGGGGAAATATTTTTTATTTTGGTAAAAAAAGTTTTGCTGTAAAAACTGAAGAAAAAACCACACCCTTTTCTCTCGTTCATGACACTCCCACCGTACATTGACAATATTTCTAAAAAAAAAGTACTTAACGCGTATTTTCAGTTCATTCGCAAATTCACGTTTGATATAAATTAAATCCAAACTGGTATTTTCGGTAACACAGTTGGATTTTTTTCCTAAATATCTATATTGGAGTTCTAACCAGTGTAAGAACATTTAAAGATATAAAGAGTGACTACCCCAGATGATGCATTCGATGATTTAGTGAAGCATCCACTTAGTCTGAAATGTAAGCTTTAATAACAAATTAATTTCAATTGTCATAATGACTTGTGTTTACTACTTTAAGGAACACGCTTATCACTGATTACTTTACGTATGTCCATTGTGGAATCTAAACTCAATAATAATAATAATAATAATAATATATTATTATTATTAGCACCGTGTCTTACTACCCGTTCGGGTTATACGCTAATGTGTAAAGGTAGGGTGAATGTGACATGAAATGAAGGACCTACAGTTTAACGTGGAATCCGAACCATGGTGGAGGCCTGGCATTCCCCACATTCACAAGTTATGATTAATACACGTCTTGTCAGAGGTGAAGGAAGGGTTTGGTAATCAGATAAATCTGTACCGAGATCGAGGATTGAACCCCGGACCCCAGCACAGAAGTCTGACACTTACCCCAAAGCCACCAGGTCACCCACTCTATAATTAAAAATATTGAACCACATATTTTCTTGTTTTTTGTTACTGTATTATGATTTTGTTATTGAATTTTTCTAATTGTACTTTCTTGTACACAAATATAATAAATGTATTTATTATTATGAAAGCCATATGTTTTAATGTTTTCTAGTGATAGACTATTTTATATATATTGATTGTAGGCTAGCACTTTGGTTAAGGAAAATAAAAATGAAATAAAAGTGAATTAGTGATATATATACTTGAATTATGTGCATATTTATACATAGGTCTGTACAACACATACAATGCATGGAATATCACATGTATGATAACAATTTGGAATTTTAAACTGCTACTTCCTTCCTCCCCCCCTTCTCCCAAAGTATCATACGTTCCCCTGGAAATCGTTATATAATAAAATTAAGTTACATAGTATGTCCCCCCCCATTACGTGACGAGCCCATTAAACGATGTATCCATATTAGTTTCATGGAAATATATTATATTTTGACCAGCATGCGTGTAATGTGCGAGTGCGAGTGTAAGTCACGGTACGAGACGGCCACCGGACCACAAACAATGACGATGTAAGTCATGTGTAGGCACGCACACACGCCCGCAAACGCCCCGCCCACCCCACCACATCACGGCACTCATAAGGCATTGCGAACCCACCACACAATGCGACAACGAAATGGCGTGCATTTATAATAAGGGTGTTATAAACATTGTGGTGTTTAAAAAACACAACATTCAATTTGATAAGTTATACAATCACAATGCTCTAGTCAGCACTTTAACCACAAGGCCTGCTTTGATTAGCAGGGGACGTGAGAAAAGGTCGGTGTTTTTGCAGTTTTTAGGACAAAAATCTTCTTTTTTTTGTCAAAGGAAAGCAAATATTGTTCCAGTAGAAACAAAGAATTTAACTTTCTTCACATCGCCTGGAATTTTATGATAGCTTTTTCTCTTTATTTAGTGTAGTAAATTAAACTAAACGTATATACTATAGCAGTCTTTTATTTATTTGGTCCCAACGTTTTTTTTTCTATAAACACTCCAAAAATGCTGACCCTAATTCGTGTTTCTATTTCATCCTGCTCTGAGCTTATATAAAACTTTATTTAAAAAACAAACCATTTTCGATCATTACTATGTAAAATATTTCCTCATGTCCATTTTAGTAAAGCTATTTATATGAAGTTATCTTATTTTAAGATGTAAATATTTAACTATTTTATTATTGAAGTTTATAATAAACATATATTATATAATTGTGTGTAAAAATTACTTTAAAATGCATTGACCAAAATAGATAAAAATTATTTCCACCCTTGGTTTTGTACACTCTATCACATCACAAAAACAAGGTCGCATTCCCGAGTAGACAAGAGTCAGAAATAAAGGTTTTAATAAAACTACAGTACATTAGTTTGTAAAATAGATGCGTGGGTTTGCAAATGTAAGCCACGGCTTGATAACATATACAGAAGGCAGCTGAAGAAACAATAGAAGGGGAGGGGTCAACCTCCCTTTTCTACTCCCGACGTTACCTCCCCAAGGGCCTTGCGCCTGCGTTTCGCCGGAACTTTACCTCCTCTCCCGATTTTCATAACTGATTGTGCCGCGCAGTATAACTCACTCGCTCTTCAGACACAATAGAATACCTCCCTCAGAGGTCTTGCTACATGTGCACCACCTTCCTACCAGACCCGCGAGCGTCAGACGGAATATGCTCCTAAACAGGCGTCGTCGCTTCTGTCCGGTTCGGAATACAAGGCTCGGCGAGAGAGAAAATGCAAGAAATATCATCCCTGTGCGTGTTCCTTAGATTCGACTCACTGCAAAGGACAATCTATTAGAACAGTGTTTTCCAAACATTAATGATTCTCATACTCTTTTCGGGACCATGGCCTAATTAACCTATTTCTTCCAGCTGTTCACACTATATACGTTATATATCGCTTACACTTGGCAAGATACGGTATTTTTTTTATATATAAATTAAAACATACCGTATAGCTTGTCAAGTGTAAGCGAATGCTCCAAATTTTGATGAAAGTTTCCATTATAGTAAAAAAAAATCCACCACAAAGAGAAAGAAAGTCTATGACAACACATACAAATCTACGTTAATTTGTTTATCAGGCTTAGAGCCTATTTTACAACTATCAAAATGATCATTCTATCACCGGATTTCAAATTAGCTCAATCTTAGACCAAGAAAATTTTCGGTAGCAAAAAAGTTAATTAGAAATCAAAATCTCCGATGAACCATAGAATCTATCAAGGAATTTCATACAAAAAATATAATGACATATTTGTAATTTGGTTTATTTAGCAACAAGTTTCAGACAGTATGCCTTGGTATAAGCTAAAAAGCAAACTGAACTATTCACGTTGATTTACACACATTTATAACTCCACCTTTCCTCCTGAAATATACGGTTGCTCCAACGGCTGAATATATTTCCCCATCAACCTCAAATAAAAGTATTTTAGAAAACATTCCAAATACATTTTAAGTAGGGATCGTTATAATGCAAATATACTAAAAATTTTAACTAATCAGTTTAGAGTCTTATTACCTTTGCGTCCAAATAAATGTTTTATCAAGTCTAATTTCACACTAGTCAATTCTCGGAAAAATTAAATCAAGTCATTTATACTTCAACCTAAGTTTCCTTAAAAAAAAGTAATTCCTTCTGAATAACTCAAGAGAAAAAAAAACGGGAATTTTGTTCTAAGAAAATAGTGGTAGCCCTGAAAAAGCTATAAAGGGAAAGTTGAAATAGACGAGTCCCACGTCCCCATGATGTAAATGCTCTTTGACCAATGACAGACGATACATTTCCAAAACAAAAATTAATGGACCCAGCAATAAATTATTGTTGACATAAAACTGTTGTAGTTTTCATTAGTTTTTTTAGATGATGAACTGTGCGAGTTTGATTTATGAGTTGGGCTTTCTAACACAAATCATTTCGACATTTTCACTTACCTTTCTAGGAAGAGCTCTTCTTTTAATAGCGTCTCATTCTATTTCCTTAACGATTTTTATTTTACCAAAGAAAAAAACAACCTTTCCAACCAAAATTGTTTTAACGAATTGCTCACAAATAACCAAAGTTCGCAGAGAGTGAGATCAAACTTAAACTAATGAAATTAACTTTTTCTGAAACTTCACGTGTGTTATAATTTCTAACACATAAATGATGAATATAATTAATAAAAAACTAATTACTGCTTTAAGATATTATCGAACTTTTGTAATTATTTTATTTACATTATAAATTAACCGGATTTAAGATTATTTAAACTTTGATGTCTTTCACCAATTTTTATTTTGTGTAAGTACATTAACAATTAAAAATAACCCAGGTGCTCGCGATATTACTTCTGGTGTAGGCTTAAATACAATATTTGGGAAAATCAGTCCTTAGACTAGAAAATTATACAACACAAAGGTCCCCATTAGGATTAACCAATGTTGTTGAAATAGAACTTTGAATCAGAATATTATCAGGAATATATTCATAAACGCAATTTTTTTTAGAACTTGATTTTTGTTTTTAAAAACTTGGTGAATGGCTAAAGACGGATGTATTCAAGAAAAAATTAGATAACTTATTAATTTTACGATATTATTGTACTTACTGTTGAGTGTATTAGCGTTGGTTGCATACGTGCACTAACTTTAAAGCTGTCTAGTAGCTCAAGGCTCACAGCAATACCACACCTGGAACATAAAAAGTGTTCTTCCTAAATTACCTGCCTGATTTATGTAAAACATTACTTACATGATTAGACTGATATACTTCCCTCGAGTATTAGACCTATATTAATTTTAACATCAGTACTATTAATGGGCTAATCAAGGGGTAGCTATGAGGAAGGTTATATTAATGGAAGTGCAATCTAATTAGCTTGATGAGAGACCGTAAAAAACCCACAGGGATGTATCACAAGTGATAAAACACGCCCTATTTAATCTGGCATAGATACGAAAATAAATTTCCTTGTCAACGGCAATCCTATCTTTTGCAAAACCTGCGCCTTGAACATCGCATGCACAGGTGAGAGTGTAGCTAAAATCTCATGTGCTAGCCTCTCTCAAAGTATATTTAGCATTAGCAAAGCTGAGTTGTATCTTTTTAGCAAATTACTTGACAAATGATTAAACACAAAAGGTCAAGGAACCAATGAGTGCGTGTACAAAGGCGTCAGTCTTGTTTTGTCTGGTTTAACGGTGACAGGGATTTCTGGGGCTTAAGTCCCGGTATGTATTACTGAGTGTGGGTTTTCCCCAAAGGGTTTTGTACTCTCCCTCTACGTAACTGGGTGCGCACGTACATTAAATTGTACCTCTCAAACCTACCCTCTCGGTGTAAATGTGGGAATAGCCCGGAAATGTCGTAGTAAGACGGGGACTATTTAAATGCTGTTTGAGCCTTTTAGATTTCTGAAATGCACTCTTAAAACATATGTTTGGGGCAAGTGTCAGTCAGTATCTGATCTTCAATTTCACATTTAAAAGTGACAACACTTACGTTTATTATAATAACTCAATAATAATATATTACAGAGAGAAAATATTTTATCAGGAAACTCAATTCTTAATATTATATATATATGTAATAATTTTATTTACATTTTAAAGCCGTTTATATTTAGCTAACACTATTCTACGTAGTCAATTATTTTAATTCTACTTTAAATAAATTATTTTTAAACATATTGAAAATAGCGCGCTGGTAATAAAACGGCCGCTAAAAGATACCCCAACTCAACAAGCTGTTTCAACACTTCACATCAAGATTTTGTTAGATGGACCACTGATTTACATAAATACCAATATCGGGCCTACGAAAGGTCATCCAAGGTAGGATATGTGTCTCTTGAGGAATAATTTATGTCAGCCTTGAAGGATTCATGTCCCTGGATTGTATCTAACATATTTAAAAATCTGTTGTACGATTTATTTATTTTTAGTATTGTGCGTTTTATATCCCGTCCGGGCTGGCCGCCATTTTGCGCTAATTTAAAGATCGTGGGGATCCGCACCAATGGGCACAAGGAAAAAGTCGTCAGTGTCGAGGAGTTGTCATCAGACTTTTAAAATACTCCCTCCCCTTTGTATCTACACCAGAGATACCACCATCAATTAGGCGATGCAGCTACAGTTCGACTTAGATATAAATGAACATTTTTGATAGGTATAAATTTTAATTAAAAAATGCTATATATAAACTCATGTGATATGCAACTGTCACTTTTAATAAATATTATCAATACCTATTTAATAATACTAATAATATAGTAATCACGTTATCAATGTTGACCACAAAATAATATGTATGTATTTTCTAAAAATACATTCCTACCAAAATCCTACTAATCTTCTAGAGCTGTAAACATGAATAATAGGCCATCCATAAACCACTTCAAACTTTTTTCTTACCCCCCTTTTTTTAACCATGCCTCCACCCAAGTAGACATTAAGCTTAACCCCTATTCCCCTACAACTTGGGTTACGTAGATTTTCACATCAAATGTGAATGTCATTATTTCACAGCGAAGCTTTTTTGACACTAAAATAGGGACATAGATATAATACTAATTAGGATATAGTTTAAATTCTGAATATAAATTATTTAAAAACATATTTTACTATTTCCAAAAGTAGAATATAATCATATGATCTGTTTTCCGTAAAATTGTGATGTAACCACTTTTCCCCCATGTCACTATGTAGACATTAGAGCAACCCCCTCCCCTTTTTTCATTCAACATTCAACGTGATTTATGGATTACCCCTTATTGCTTAGTTGCTTGGTTGGCATTATTAGATTTTGGTTACTTATAAATGTATTCATAAAAAAAGTTGTATCTCAAACAAAATACAAAGCTTTGTTTAACATAAAAGTGTTAACATATTTACTTTTTTGGGGGTAGTTTGTGAAATATATTGACTCTTTTTAACCTCTGAGAGTGTTGCGTTTGTAACCTCTTTCTCTAATGAGGGTGTGAAAGGAGTAAACGGGGATTATTGACTTTGAGAAATGATCTATGTGGAAATTATTCAGTCCTGAAATAACTTGCCCCATTATCTGAATATTTGAACTAAAATTGTTTACTTAATCTATTTATAAAATTAACACGAGAATAAGCAAGAAGTCAAGAGTATGGTAACTCTAAATTTAAAACGAATATAAATCACACCATAGAACTTTGTTTACCTAAATAAGTTAAAGATAAAGTTATTTTCTTTATAAAAAAACTAAATTTAAATTAATAGGTTAAACAAACACACAGCAATTTTTTTTTAGAAATGATAAAATGTAAGCTTTGTTTATCTTGAAATTTAGCAACAGTATTTCTTGAGAATTACTTATACTGTGGCTATCTTATAAGCTCTTCCATGGTTGGAAACATGAAAAGTAAGTCAAATAGAGTGGCCTACATATATAAAAGTCTGGGACAGTAAGTAGTTTTCCCACTTATATCCTATAGGATTACTTTTCTAGACGTTATGGTTTTACTCTGAGAACATTACTTTGTGTAATGTGCACGTTAAAATTATTTTCATTAAGTTAATTTCAAACTGGTTTTAATATTAATAGTGGAGAACATATAAATTTATAGTTAATAGGGCTATTTATAATTATGGCGTATGAAGAAAAATGTGAAGTTAAAAATAAGAAAACCGAGCCAATTTAAGAAATTTCTCTTTTAAAAAAAAACAACTTAGTACTGTGTTGCAATAAATATAAGTAGCTATCCAGTACTAAGAAAATCTAAGTTAATATAATTTTATCAATCTCTTTAGTGTTCCCTTTTTCAATATGTTAACTTCGCCACGGATAAAGACTTATTACATTTATAGCATCAGATTATTTATCAAAGATACGGTTGAAAGACTCTTTGAAATCACAGGGTCATAGCCATCCACATTCCCTAAGAAGATGTAAACAACTTCACATTGCATTAACTAAACATCGTCAAAATCAAGGGCATAAAGTAAAGGTTGACGCTAAAAGTTCACCTGAAGAATAGGGTTGGTTGGGGGGGAGGGGGTTAGGGGGGCAAGAGTAAGTGACCCTGAAAAGTATTTACATTCCAAAGGCTTGACAGGTTTCATCTTGATCTAACTTACCCTTCAGGGGTGACTTAATGATATAGCCTTTTTTTACCTCTCTCTCTTTACGCGATGAACCGGTTTAAAATCGCTTCTACTGCGTTCCGATGAACGAACAATGATTGCCCCTGGCTTGGAGTTGGAAAACGAGGGTTCGCTTTCTTTAATTATTTCCCCAGCTGTATCACTGGACCTGTAGTTTAATATGGGCCTATTACACAGCTGAGACGGCCACAGGAAAACAATTTAAACCGTTTATTATTAAGGAGGAGAGGGCGATCTTTTTTACGTACAGTAGCCAGCACAGCTATACTAGCGCTTGATTCTGTACTTATGAGGTTGAGCCTGGATCTCCTACAAGATGCACTGACGGGAGGGGGAGCGGGTTTTCTTCTGTTGTGGTTTCTTAAGAGACCCGCCTCGGTAAGCGAAAAATACCACGCAGAAGTTCAGCTATTACAATACTTAATTTTACGACGCGTTGTTTCAAAATATGGTTCATGCCAAAATAAAGTAGAAAGATTACTTAAAGGGTCTTTTTCCCAACTCTATAATTCGATTTTTTTATTAATAGGGAAAAAAGTGTGAAAATGTGTCCTTATCTCATTTCAACGACTTTTTAAGCATATTTGTCAAGCTATGGGACCAGGCTTGATGAAAAAGTCTCTGGATTTAGCCTTACTCTAACAAATACAGTAATTCTTTTCTAGGCTCAAAACATAACATTTTAATATATTTTTAGAACTAACAGCCAACTTTCCTCTTTACCGTGAGATAAGAAGTTTCGTAGTTTTCTTTCCCATCTTTGCTATTGACATTACAGAACGTGGTTGTCGGTGAAGGGCAAAGTGAATATAAGCTTAGGCAGAATAGAGAAGTAGTTCCAGAAAACGACACAGACCGTTGTATTTTAAGCCTTGTGGCTTGAAAGCGATCGATGCTTTCTCGCTAACCAAGGTATCCTTTTCTATAGAGGAACTCTGATACATTTTCAGAAAATTCCATCATTCTCGTTCGGTTTAATGTGACTATATAGTTTATGTCATTAATAGATATATAATTTTAACACAATTGAGTGTAACTTAAGGAGAGGAGGAAAACTATGGGGGGAAGGTAAGGCGGGACCTATTTAAGAGCGTTCATCATAGCAGGCATAACCCAGCTCCCGGCTTTCATCTGCATTTGTGTGTGTGCGTGCGAGGTTTGGGAGTAAAAGGGAAAAGAAAAGACCAAGATATGCCAGAAATGTGTGCAGAACATTCGTATTAGAATGACTACACGAAATTTTCCGCGATGACTTTGGGGGACCAAGTGGGGGACCAAGTTTCTTGTTAATAACTACAGTATGTCTTCATTACGACAGAATGAAGATTAGTATACAGTGGTTATCTGTGAAGCCATTATAAAATGGTCAAAAACGGCCTTTTTAAATGCAGTTTCCATCCAAATATAATGTAATGTTTCAACAATGTTCAATATTTAAAACTTCAATTAACTCATTATCGCCATTAATGTGTAATCAGGAATGATCCACTTGCAATAGAGTTCGTGTAAACTTACGATTTCTACCCAAATGAATCACAGAGCTGTCATGTTGATGCACGCTCTTTCTTAATTGGACTGTAATTGGTCCCTAGTCCTGGATTGGAGTCAAGTACGCCATATAAATAGCTAGCCCACCCCAAATGCGATAAAATAAAATGACCAAAAGTAGCCATTTAATAGACCAGATTGAAATTAAATGTATATAGTCCCAATAAGAGCTATAAATAGGAGCCATTTCTGGAAAATAAATAGCATTATCCAGGGTGTATGTGCTGACTTATTATGTTACAAAGGCTAGTAAAGTTAATTTTGAATATTTCTATGGTATACAAGTGGGGTTGTTAGAGCGACTGTCTTATCGTGCCATCATGTGTGGGACAAATTGTAAGGTTTACTCTTGCGGTGATTGGCGATCCCTTGCTGGACTAGATTTTAACGTTCACTATTGGGAGTGCTTTAATATGTCTTATATTACAAGTAAATTTTAAGTATAAAAAAAGAGAGGATTCTTTCTTTTCTGACACATCATGCACTAGATTTATAGAGAGCATATCTCCGATATCACACTCGCCTTATACTAAATAAGATTAAATTCAGGACTGAAATAACAATAATTATTATTCTTCCTACCAGGAAGATGCTGCTATGGGGTCTGGGGCTACCTGGTCTAATTTGAAACGGGCCCGGAACAATACTATTCCTTCTAGAAGCTTCCAAATTTCAACCTATTTGTCTTAACCCTTTCCTTGGGAGCGCCTGTCCATCTATTAGTGAGATGTTGCAATAACTTTCAATTTTACAAGCTAGGATAGAGAGTAATACTCGTATTTAATAATACAACAAACATTTAAAGGTATTCTAATATAAAATTACTAAAAGGTGTGGATAAATCGCAGTTATTGATAAGTATCTTCTTGCAAAGCACAGTTTCCATTATCTAAATTATAAATATTGACACGATAAAAAAAGGAAAAAATTATGAAATAAATAAAATGTTAATATGCTTCTAAATTGAAACCGGTAATAATATTTAAGAAATTGGTTCCACTACTTTAAAACATCCCCAGCTGCCGGCACGCGGGTATTTAGACACAAACTAATATCGTCTGATTTCCCGGTGACGGGGACGTACGTGTTCAAATCCTATCTGGGTGTGCTTTGGTGATTTTTCTTAAACGGGGTCTCAATCTTTTCCCACGTAAATTCGGTTATGCTTTCTCTTAGTTCTACTTTCATAATTTCTACCAGATGGATAGTAAAACTTGAATCACAGTTTAAAAAAAAACAGTAAATAAATGCTAGTAGTTGAATTAAGTCATGACTAAATTTATAGATTTTTTTCAATAAAGTAACAATCACAATTAAGAAAAAGATGGGTTATACGATATAGTTTGTAAAGAAAAATATAATGCTAGAGTTACCTAAGAATTAATGTTATGTGAATTTAATGTAGAACAAAGAGTATTATTAACTCTTTCCTACTCTCGTTGCATCTGCCAAAATACTTTATGTGGCCTTGCAAGTATTCAATTAATTCACGATCAAATAAGATTATCCCCTCCATAATTATATTTACATTATACACTCACGTATACATGCTATGTAATAATGTCTAGAATTGTATTTCCTTGTTTTAAGACTTCAGGCGAGATATGAGTTTTGATTTAAAATGTTTTAATGGCTACATTGTAAAAATCCTTCCTGGTATATCTGTAATACAATACCTACACGAACATTAGCTAGTGGCCCGCAATTATTACGTACAAAGATGAAAGAAGAGCACCACCTAACATCGTCCAAACGTGTGTATGTGATGTTCAAAATAATGGGTGCAAATATTAAGTAATAGTGGGTATATTAAAGTCATTCTTAAGAGCCCGTCCAACCTCACGAATAACACGTAGCTTAGGTAGCTAATGTAGCTGGACCAGGCATCGCAGAGTAGTGCGGTTTTCTGTGTCGTGGAGTGTTGCTAGGGTAAGCAGAGGTTTTTTAAATGGTTTTTGGGATATGTGCTCGCACAATAAGTCCACATTTGTCCAATCAAGCATTGGATCAGATTTTCATACCTCCAATGGGAAAGTATTTCCGTTGATACCTGACCGAGGAGTGTTTTATCAGAGAAGTGAGAACCAAACACAAGTACAGTTGAAACTAATATACTTACATTAGAACATACCAAAATGGAAACCAGTGAAACGATTTAACATATTTTAAGATATTAAAAACTATCCATGGTGTGAGGCAGTGAGTGAGCTATATTATCCGACTGAGCGGCCGCCGTCGTTAGCGATGATAGTGCCAACATTTGCGGATGGAGGGTGTCATTTGGTCAGCACAATGAGCCCTCCGGCCATTAATCTTAGTTTCCTAAACCACAGCTGCCAATTATTTATTCAAGTAGTTCCTCATTTGTCCTCGCCAGGTTGAGTTTGACCCTGTTCCAAACCCACTGCTTCACAGGTAAATCCTGGAAGATCCAGGGATATAACCCTGGACTTCTTGATCTGTGGCCGGGAACTCTGACTACTATACCATAGGGATAGTCTTTAACAAAATTAATTTAATTGTTTGAAAATTAAAGCGCATTTTCACTGGTCACACTTTCGTTGTTGTCAAGAAGAGATTAAAGAAAACCGTACTTCGATGCTATTTCTGGCTACAGTGTAGTCGTGTATCTAATACCACGATTAATTGCCTTGAGATGTGCTCCTTAAGAGCCTATCAACCGATTATCCGGAAAATTAAATACACGATAACGCTGTAACAGGAACCTCATCTATCTGCGGTTTCCTGCATTCTGTACTTGACAACAGCATCGATAGGAAGACTGAAATAGTCTATTCAAGTTTAATTTTGTTGTTGAATTTCTTAAAATGTTTTGTAATCATTTCATCAACTTCACTTCCACTGCCTTCTAATAAAGATCACAGAACACTAGAACCCGGTGCGACGCCTGGTTGATCTACCTATCTAGGTTCCGCCCGTTCTAGTTAAGTAGACCCACAGCGATAACTGTGCAGTTTAATGTGTTAGTAGACTTTCCAGCTCTCCCAGATTGGGTGGGGGTCTACCGGAATCATAACTACTCTCCCGTCTTCCAGGAATCCGTATGCGGGAGTTAGATATCTCCCGGAATTCACAAGAAACACCAAAAATCTTAATTTACGATGTTAAATGTTCAATTTATTGTACCCAAATTATTTAATTCGATAGTTTTGACAAACTCATATTAATATACTACCTACTTACTATCGAACAAATATCGATATTTTCGATATTACAAAGGCCACACTGGCAGTTGATAGCACTCCTTGACCCTGATCCACCCCCATACGCAGCCACGCTACAGTTATCTGACATTTCTTTTCTTTCAGTTACCTTTTAGTAACTTATTCATTTTGTGTCGAGCGTCGAGTTGATTACTTTGCACTAAGATATTCTCTTTAGTTTCATTTTATTTTGAAAAAAATATTTCATTCTCTGAGTAAATATACAAGTTTGAGTGGACATTAATTTTCATTAACCATTGAGTTTTGTGAAAATGTCAAGTAAGAAAAAATATAGTACTACACAGAATTTAATAACGACTGGTTAACAATATTTGAATGGTTGCGGAAAAAAAGTGAGTTTGAAGGCGAGTGTAAATTGGGCATGCAGAATTTACCAGTAAAATTTGAAGGAATCAGAGCGTCTTCAACAAAAATAAGTATTTTGCACAACTTTGTAAATAGTTCACCGTTGTCACGGTATTAAAAAAACACCAAAGAAAATAACTTAATTACTGCCGCAGAGGTAACCGCAACTTAGTATACTGTTAAACACCATCTAAGTTACAAAAGCCAAGATTGCACTAATAAATTGGCTAGTGTTATATTTATTTACTCTAATATCAAGAGAAATAATGGCTTGTGGTAGAACTAAGGTTAGCAGTATTGTATAAAATATTCTAGCACCAGCCGTTCAAGAGAAACTTACTTATCTTTGACTTAAAACCATCTAAATATTTTTCTGTAGTGATCTCCTGGAATGGCATGATTTAAAGTTGGCAAGCTTAATTGTTATGTTTGCATTGCACTAAATCACCGTTTGAATAAAAATACGGTGAACTGAGGATTATTTCAAACATGCAATCGATCATAAATGTAGATCTCCATCCAATTTCCACGCTAAATATGCGTACAGTTACTTTAACTAAATGTAGGTGACCTGGTGGTCTAGGGGTAAGGTGTCAGACTTCTATGCTGGCGGCCGGGGTTCAATCCTCCGTCCCGGCAACGATTTATCTGATTACCAAACCCTTCCTTCACCTCTGACAAGACATCTTGTGAATGTGAGGAATTCCAGACCTCCACCGTGGTTTGGTCACAATCACCCTACCATTACACATTAGCGTAAGAGCGTATAACCCGAACGGGTAGTAAGACGCAGTGCTAATAATAATAATAATAACTAAATGTATCACTCCTACCCCTTATTTTCTTCTATTTCCCCGCTTCCCCCTCAATTTTTGCTTTAAAATTGTTTATAGAAACTAAACGACTGGGATGTCGGTAATGAATTCCAATAGGGTTCTATTCCGATAGTTTAACAAAACCAATAATCAAAGATTGAGGTCAATTTGTTGTAATTTTAGACTTGTATAGTGTTAACGCACAATTAATTGACCCTGAAATGCTACACGCTTTCTTTACTTGATTACACTATGGCGAAGATTATAAAATAAGGCCATAGTGTAACAAACTGTATTTACGCCGTAGAGACCAACGGGCAACAACACAAGGTAAACTTAAAAAAAAAAGTTGTTGACATCAAGGTGAAGAATCTCAATCAATAACTCGTTTTTTATTTAAAAAAAAATATTTTATGTGGTCTCAAGAAAATTATTGTGGTTGAGGCCATTTTGTTGCCACTAATCGACAAGACCGGATCGAGTGAGCAGAAAGAAAAAACTAACGTTTTTGCGTTGTGTAGTACATCATTCAGAGCTCAACAAACTGATGCGTTTATTGATATTTTTAAGCTAGCCTAGTTTTTTGTCTCTATCTGGTATCCTTATAACCATCCATAATAAGAGGTATGGTATATTCTGAAATAGATTAGTTTATTTATAATTATCTATATAGGCCCATTTATTTTCAAAATCTATGACCAGTGTGAGCTTATTTTTCTCGTGCTGGGCAACGTATTAAAAATGTGTGTATCCAACACCAACAAATTGTATCCGTCAAACAAGTTTCTATTGTGACATAATTATTGATCGAACATAAACAACATTAGGTTTTACTTGGGCACAACCTTTTGATGATATACATTTTTTCAAAAAATTACCACTAATGACATTAAAAATGCTAAGGACTTTAAAATAACTTTAAAAAAAGACCCAAAAATGCTAAAAAAATCTCGTAAAAAATACATATGAATATATAAAATAAAACCTTTACAATTTGAAGCTAAAATAGTTTGTCAAATTAAATAAATACCCTAAGAAAATAAACTCCAGAATTTTGCTAAACATAAACATTGATTTACAAATACTGTATCTGCTTTAGAAGCAATAGTTACCCCCTTCTACAGAAATGTATACAGATTAGTTTCAACTCTTCACAACCAGCCTCTTGGTATAAGGGTCAGAACCTATGGCTGCTGAGCTATAAGTCTTGGGTTCGATTCCCGGCTGGTACCAGAGGATTTTTCTCTAATGTTGAGTATTCCCCATGTTCACCAGATTTTGTTGAAATAGGCTTGGTTTGGGTTACGATCTTCTTTGACTTCACACCCTTATATTCACTTTCATCACCCCCCTCATCTCTTTGGGACATGGAAAAAGCCTATATGGAAAAGATATACAATTAGTACAGTCGGGCGTCCCCTGGGCAACGATATATTAATATTGACTAATTTTTCCGAAAACTGAGCTAAAAATCGATGCAAATCAGACACATTATTATTATTCACCAGGAATGTGCATTTTCCTACCACAAAAGTAAAAGTTTCCAAAGTTTTATTTTATTTAGTATCGCGTCTTACTACCCTTTCGGCTTATGCGCGTGTGCAAAGTTAATTTGAAAAGTGCATTATATTATGAGTCGAACAACTGTACAATGTAAAATATAAAAGTAGGGTCTATTTGTAGCACCGCGCCTTAATGCCTAATCAGGTTATACGCATGGTTACTAATTACGTTAATGAGTTAGGGATTAAGAAGATTGAGTTTGTTGGAAGTGTACCCGTGATCGCGTGGAGGGAGGGTGAAAAACAATTTTGACAACCAATCTCAGTACACCCACGCGGGATTTGAACCCAGATCTCCATGTCATCAGCAGTCTAGTCCATCATGAGAGTGATATCTTAGATAATGCGGCCACCAAAGCAGGTATATTAGAGTATTCATGAATGTACAAAACATCGGTATTATTCAACATAAATACCTAATAATTATTAAATCAATTTCCAAAGTATGAGAATATGATCTAATAATCCAAAATGACAAAAAAATGAAGATAAATTTACCCATAAAACTTACATTTCTACAACCAATGAATCATGTACAGAGTTTATGTGCACATGAACAATGTTTGTGCTGTATCAAAAAAAAACATGTCATCAAAATACGTGCTCTGTTAGCTACGAAAATCATATTTAACTTTGAAAGTTAGCGTTTTTAGTAGAAGATAACATACGGAACGTACGGAAAGTACGGAACTACGCACGAACTTTCTCGATCTATTGTTTGAAATTGGAGATATTTATTCAAAAATCATAATATATGTGAAACGAAATAATATACACTAGCAAAACCGAAGCATTAATTGCACAATATTTATGTAAAACATTTTTTTATTCCTGGTTTAAAATTTTATAATTTTATTTTTAAAGAATTAATGTCCTTATTTGTATGTTAGGACCAATAAAAAAGATCAATGTTGGGTCCACAAGGGTCAACACTTCGTATTAAAATTTCAACTTCCGGTTAAAACTTTCGACATTTTATTAGGTGTTGTAAGTCTTCATGCCATCACATTGTTATTAAATTCCTCATTTATAAATTTTGACCTTTAAAAAATGTAAATATTTACTATCGAGTCTAAAATGGATATAGATCATTGTTGTACAAACATGTTTCCTAAGAGGTTTAAGGAAAAACAATATAAACTGTTAGAGACTTACTTATATTTAATTACTCTATGGCATTGGATGATAATAATAATAATAATAATAATAATATTTAGCACCACGTCTTACTACCCGTTCGGTTTATACGCTATGGCATTGGAGAATTATTACGTTAAAACTTAAGTAGTATCTCTTTACTACTAAAGTAAACAAAATTGTATTAATATATTTGCCAATATATCAGAAACTGTTGGATTTATAAAAATATATTTCATATAAAACTTTTTTATTTTTCATATTACTACAATTTTGCAATGATGTTATTTAGTATTTATAATAGTTGCGAAGATACGGTAGCTTCTGCTTCTGTAAAGTACCCTAAAATTAATTTTAACGGTAAAATGAAAATAGACAGTTGATTTATATTCTTAATCAAAACCTAGATACGAATTTTAATCAAATCGTTAGAGTAGATTTTGAGAAAATCGATGTTTTCTCTTTTCACCTTTTCTTAAAATTCTCTTAATTTTAAGTTTAAACAGACACACAGACAGACGTCATTGCAAAGACCACATTTTAGGGTTTGGGGGTCCTTGAGACGTCGACATCCATCAACATTTCAGGTTAAAAATTTTCTTTTGTGGTCGCAATTCTTTTACCTTTTGTGTTCGAAAAGTTAAAAAATATATATTTACGTATAGCTTGACATTTATTGGTTTTATAAGAATATGCGTTTTATAAAATATTTGTATTATAAAAAGACTTACATACTTGTAACGATAAATAATTTAATATTTCAAATAGTTTAGGAGATATAAGATAAAGATAATTTACGCATCAGACCGGAGCTTTTAAAGTCACTTTTCCGAAATATTGAGAGAAGCCATTTTATTTGGAATATTTATAAATGTTTAGGAACGAAATTTAATCAACATCATTAGAGCCGATTTGTAGAAAATCGACTTTTTCTCATTTTGCCCTTCAGTAAACTACCCTAAATTTTAGGGTTAGATATCCAATTCAAAAAACCCTTGGGGCAACCCTATGAAAACCCTAGATACCAAGTATTAGCCAGATTGGTAAAATAGGTTAGGCTCTAGTTGGAGGTAAAGACAGACATACGGAAAGTCAAAAACAACTTTTTTGGATTCGNCTACAGAATATAATAATTATTTCGAACACCTTAAGACAAATTGTAACATTATTACTTACGGCACCGGTGGGCACTTGGACAAATGTGTAACCATAGTTTTATTTGGTTTACTGGTAATAAGGTGATTGAGGTTCGAATCCCGGTAGGGTATTATTAGATTTTAAAACAATTGGTTTCTCACTCTTCCTCCACGCCATAAATTCTACTTTTATCATCCCTACCCCATAAATGGTGTAAAGTGGAGAGCCCAGACTCGTAGTCTAATTGTAAAAGGGAGAGCCTTACTTATAAAACAGCTTGAAAAAGTTTCAAGCTCTACTTTCACGTACATATACCTCTATTTATACCTGCTACTCGCTGCTGTCACTTTTGATAGATCTCACTAGTACCCATAAAATAACACAAATAATATAATTGATAATATGTTTAAATCTTCATTTTTATTCCATTCTCCTTATCTTAAATATATTTTTTTCTTCTATGACGATGACATGTTTCGGTGTCAAGTATTATCTGTTTTATATAAATAAAATGTTCATAACTTCCCAATAGTATGAAGTAAAACCGGTCATCTTTAATACAGATAATACTTGAAGATGGTGTAAAATTCACTGAAGCAAGTCATTGTCATAGAAGAAAAAAATAATAATAAGGAGAAGGAAATAAAAATGAAGATCTAAGCATATTATCAATTATTACTACTCCTTATCAAATAAACATGAACATTATTAGAAAAACTAATAATATAGTAAAACGTTATTATTATCCACTGTAAAAAAAAAGTATTTTCTCAACGGCACTTCCTATTTAAAAAAATCCTGAAGTAAACTTAAGTATTGGCACACGATACCAACCATCAAAACCACTCATCATTATTATTTTTATCAAAGACCTAAATTCTGTTTCTGAACAAAGATAGAGCAAAATGCATAAAACACAGTTTAAAAATAAAATTAAATCACCTGTTTGAGAGAGTATTCCCAAAAACCAAATCTCTCATATCGTAGTCGAGTAACTAGAGAGACAAACTAAACTAGAGCTTCTACGAGATCTGGTGCGATCCCGGACATTGTCTTAGTCAATTTAGTATTGTTAGTATTTAATGAGGGTAAATTTGTAAGTGTAAACGTGAATGTTATAGATTAAGTTGGTTTATAAATGTAATGATATAGATCGCGAGTTTATTAGTTTTATTTGGGGTATCCTATTTAAGGTGAACTTTTTCAACTGACTAATTACATCAGCACATGACTCGTAAACTAAATTAATACCAGAAAAGGCACATCACCTAGCCGCCTGGCCGTTAATCCATCTGTGTGAAAGGAGATGTCTCAATCTCAACAATTATTTTCTGCCAGGCCAGGAATTGAGCTTGGGACCTTATAACTCAGTGGGCAGACGCACTAACGACTAGGCTCTAGGCTAAAGCGATGGACCCCGAGTCTAAAATAGTGCCAGATAAAGCCTTAAAATTCTAGCTAGGCAGGCACAATTTTAGATTTTGCGCAAAGTTCTGTCATCAAGCTATAAAATTTTCAAAACCTGAGGTGTAATACATGTGTAAGACTCTGGAATGCTATCGTGATTTATTTTTTAAGTTTAAAATTTGTTCTCATAAAAATGGCATTCTACATAGGCCAAAACTTTATCTATAGCTCAAGCTACGTGATCGTGGTGTGCTGAATCTGCTCTGGTGCCACCCCCTGTAAAAAAATATATCAAATTAAAGATTTTAGAGTTAACTACAACACTGAAGTAATTAGCGTGCGAAATTTAAGCTGTGTAACTTATCAAAAAGTTAAAGAAAGCGTCTGTACAAACAAGCACCACATGTTTTTAGTATATTGATATAATATATTTAACCACCTTAAGGCTTATAATAATTTTCTGTAGTTATGATCTACCATATTTTATTCGTGAAGACACAAATTAGTAAGTAAAAAACGTCTATGTATGTATATTTAAATACATTATTACATCCACGCTGCAAAACACACCATGATAAACATCGTTTAGATCTAAATTATTTTATAGCAACAGTAAAGAAGAACAAGTTATTCTTTAATGCACTTGGCCAAGTGTGCAAGTACGTGTGTGTTTCATGAACCACACAAACAACGTCGGGGCTGCCATATGAGACGACTGCTAACATACTGACACATATATGAATACGAGATGTTGTTGGTACGGGAAGAGCTTAGTGCTTGTAATGTCTAGCTAGTCTTTCTTGGGCCCGAAACCTGCCGAGATTTCTCGGACAACAAATGTCTCGCCATCATTCTTCAGGCGTTTGTAAAGAGAGAGATAGATAGAACTGTCCGCTTTTAATTAAAATGCTAAACAGCTATCCTGATAAAACGGTACGGCTTCAAGGGTTAATCTCACTGTTATTTAAAATACAAATACGTAACTGTTGCATAATAATCTTAGTTCGTTCACTTCTGAGGAACACGTGTGCACATAATGAAGGTGGGGCGTGATATGCTTTCACGTAAACAAAAATACGTCTTTTATAGTTTAGATTTAAGAATGCATTTTGATCAAGTAAACTGTAAAGGATGATAATTTAATGTTCAAAAGCACAAAAGAGTAACGTCAATACTTTGGTTATTCGAATCAAAACTTAACTAAATACTTATTGTAGTAAAAACTATGGATAGAAGCCTTGAATCTACGAAGCATTCGAAGCCGTAAGGATATTTGAGATTCGTGGATTCGATAAATGTCAGATTCGAGATTTTTATAAAATATTAGAATTAATTTTAGAGTTCTCTACCTTTTGGTGGTTCAGCCCAAATAGAATTAGAGAGTAAAATTAACAACGAGATACTAGACCTGTAATTTAACACTTAACTGGATGTATGAGTAAGATTAATTATTAATGCATTATAACAAAGTATTTATCATTTAACTACTATTTATATTTTTGCTCTCCTCAAATATTTATAATTTTTTTTATATTTTAATTTTAATTTGAGATTGGGATTCGTATAGTAGTGGATTCATCCCAACTTTAGTAAAAAACATAATTTATTTCGAGTATTAAAAAATTATTTCCCTCGCTCCTGCCACGCACGGGTACGTTTTCTCTCAATTTTATTTTAATCATCCTTACCTCATTGGTCTAAATATGCAGAAATATAACATGGATAAATAGTAATGTAGAAATATAAACGCTAGATCTAGTTTCATACACCAACCAGTGTACCCATACTGGTGTTCACGCAGTCTAAAGCAACAGGCTTACAACACATATAATCTCTGGTGAAGAGGAGATGTAAGTTTGCATCTCAACAGAGTGTATTGAGGAGCTTTATTTCGCATGTGATTTATTATTGTGTCCTACCCATACACTATTCACGTTAAACCGAGTGCATTTATTCTAAACTACCCTTTCTTGAATCTTTTTTGTTTCTTCATTCGTTATCACTACATTGGAATAGAGAATGGTAGAAAGCGTATCTTCAATTACCTTAAATTTAGCCTATATTTGTGTATTTTATATTAGGCTCTTGACTTAAACAGTTATTAAGGTGAGAGTGCAAGGTTGATGACGCGAGAAAATGTCAGTTTTTTTTGCAGTTTTTAGGGAAAAATAATATTGCTCCAATAAAAACCTAGAGTTTAATTTCCTTCACATGGTGATATAAACAGTTTTTTAATATCTGTGATGAGCATAGAGACATTAGATGACAAACTTTTTAAATTAATAGAAAAAGTTGACATTAAATTCCAGGACACCCTTGACAGATATTCATTCAACATCTTTATGTTGATATCAGCATGTGAAGAAAGTTAAAACTCTATGTTTGTACTGAAGCAATATTTGACTTATTTTGATAAAAAATATGTTTTACTATAAAAACTGCAAAAAAACTTACTTTTCTCACGTCCTCTAGATCCCCACATTTAATTTTATTGCAAGCAATATTATCGGTAAAATAAATTCTGGAATATAAATAACTCCTGTCTTGGGATCTTTGCTCGTATGAAAGCGTATCCATCCTAATCTGATTAATGTGTATTGAAGAGAGAAACGGAAATTAACGACGTTATAAATTGAACACATCCGTGAAAGTAAAATGTTGGCTGTAATAAGCCCATGTTTATTTGTTTAAATACTGAGGTTTCTAAAAGAACAATATCAATCTATCATTAGAAAATAATGTAGGTTAGTATTATCATTTATAAATTATACATTCATACATCTGGAAATAATTTGTTGATGATCTAAAAATAGAAAAAATCATTTTTCTTAATCCCCTACCTATAAAAATTAAACTAATGAGATAAGTCAGTTTCGTTATTTTTTTCACTTAAGGGGGTCCAACTACCAAATCGTTGAAACGCGTTACAGACGTATAGTAGTCCCACGTTATTTAAGAAATCATTTGTTATTATAAAATATGGCTGACGCCAAAATTTAGTTATAAAATATGGCTGACGCAAAAATTTAGTTATAAAATATCAATAGGTCCCCATAGAATTAAAATCCTTATATTTCCAAGTTTTATAATTTTTGATAAATTACATAAATGTGGAGTTAGCTATTTTCAACGATGTTTTATATGAAATATCAGATCAGCTCGGAAATAAAGGTTAATGTCGGAAAACTTTGATCTGAATTTTATCAAACAAGTAAAGCCATTTTTAGAAAAGGTCCCAACAGAATATTTTAAGATAAATGAGGATTGATTTAGAGGCTTTGAAACTTCAGAGCTATTACCAAAGTGTGAGCACATGTAAAGTAGAATTCTGATAGAAAGAGAATTGTTAGAAAATTTAAACTTTTTTTGCTGTCAACATGGATACAATTTTACTATATTATTTGTGTTATTTTATAGGTATTGATGCTATAATATATCAAAAGTGACAGCTGTTCATACAATGGCTTAACGTGTGACTATTTATAAATTGTTTTAGAAACGTTTTCATATGTAAGCAAATTTCTTTATATCTTAATCCTACTGTACCTTAAGTAGGCGGAACTCTTAAATAAATGTGTTTTCTTTACACACAATATATTATCATTTTTCATCCCTTAAAAATACAAATGTCTGGCGAAAACCTCTCCCTCTATATTCGTTTGTCTCTGAGACCTAGGTTTTGTTGGCCTTAAAGGCGTAGAAAGTTAATTCTTCTAGGAGAGGTCCACTAGAAAGTGCTAATATACTATCATTATCGTTTTTATATAACTATATATGGGGGTGAGGGATATGTTTGTATGCACGTATGTGAAGGGATGAATGGGTTGTATACTAATATGTCAAATCTAACAAATTAAAACAGGCCAATTAGGGTTAAAACTAATAAGGTTTGTCGGACAAACAAAGTTTTGTGTTTGATTGTTTTGTAATATATTAATATACTAAGAATCTTTTACTATTAAAATTTGTTTTTGTATATATGGACGGCTATCCCTTTTTTGAGTGGTCCATTAATTACTTGGGTAACCGCTTCAGTGGCTGCATGGTCTAAGGCATAACTCTCAAAGTAAACAATACTGCTGATGACAGGGAGATCGGGGTTTGAATCTCAGTCGGGTGTACTTAAGGGGATTTTTCCAAGATAGTTTTCCACTCTCCCTCTACGAAAATGTAGGTAAACTTCCTATAAATATAGCCTCTCTCATCCCTAAAACCATTAGCGTGATCTCTCTCTCTCTCTCTCTCTCTAGATATATATATATATATCAATCAGTCAATCAGGTCTTTCGCATATATATATATATATATATATATATATGCGAAAGACCTGATTGGCTGACTCACTCACACACTCATCACTAATTATTACACTTTTCCCAAGAAGATAGGGGGCTGAAATTTGGCACAGGTGTTACTTATAAGCTAATTAAGAAAAGTAAAGATGTTTCATTCCGATGTTTTGTGACTAAGGTGGTGAAATCGGTGTGACTACCCTAATCAACAATATTGCTTTATAAGCTCTGTTTAAGCGTTTAGAGGCTAGTAATCCGATAAATGTGTTCTAATAATGCCTTCTAAAAATATAGAAATTATTTTTAACCCCATAGATGCTTCTAAGGGGTGGAACAAAATGAATACAAACAATTAATTAAAATACGTAATTACATTTTAATATGCAACTACAAGAAACGGTAGACGTCTGTAGTTTATATTTTGCTGAATTTTATGGTGTTTGTAGTGTCTGTGTAAGTGAGAGGGCCTGGCCCGTGGTGGTGTGTGGTGTTGGAGAGTGGTGAGAGGGGGGGATACCTGTACAACCTTGCTCTGTTGATAACGCCCCAGGCAGTAGGCAAGGGGGCTTGTTAAAAATAAAACTCCACATGATAAACGATACATGGTAACCTCCTCGCGGTGTTTTTCGGGTAGCCATTAAGCTTCAAAAAAAATCCTCATTTTCATCCAAAAATACATAATAACACAATATCCCATTCGAAGAATGAGCATTTAGCTAGTTATTACATAAGCGTATATTCCGAGTGGGTTAGTATGACGCGGAGATAAAAAAATAATCCTTTGGGACCCGATTATTTCAAGGGGAGGAGTGAGTCCAGCCCCCCAGCCCCCACGTTTCTATGGACATGGTTGGCTATAACTGGAATTGGAGCGTATATTATTCTTGATGTGCATACACCCTTTTTGCCATTCACACAATAACTATTTAGTCTTGCTCTGGATAGATTCACTTATTCTAAACCTATATGCAAATGCTAAGCGAACATTCATCCTAAATCATCATAATAAAGTGTTTTTAAAAGTGGTACAGCCGTCATGACTTGTGATACGCATGCATGAGCTTTATGTTGCGGTGAAGTGATGGCTACTGAGCACAGTATCCTATGGGAGGTGTAATTAGTATGTCGTCACAAGTAGAAGCTACGCGTTTACTTCTAGTCGTACCGTTTTGCTGCTCAACCTCGGACTTCTTATAACCCATTGGAGTTTTTTTTAACATATGTGATCGAAACGTTTTCCCCGCGTCTTTTATCATAATATTATGTTGATAATAATAACCGTATTTAAACGCTTTCTATATTGGAGGAAAAATAATGGCATGCTACAACCATAACTCTTGCCGGTTATATTTATTGTCTTAAGGTGTGGTCTATGACGTGGATTTTGGACGTCTGTTGTACATAGCAAGAGTGCGGTAGGAATAACAGTAAGCAACATTTACAAAAGTTAGGCCTTCTAAAATTACTTCCATATATCCATACGTAAATTCATATGATCTTCAGTTGTCACTTCTGGTAGGTGGTAGAAACACCTTTTAAATAATACTAATAATAGTGTAAAATGGTATTAATTATACTGACCCCAGTATAACCGCCTCTGTGGTTTAGTGGTCCGATATCCTGGCTACAGATCCAGAGGTCCAGGGTTTGATTCCCGCTGCTTCCAGTACTTTCTGTGATGCAGTGAGTCTGGAACGTGGTCAACTCAGCTGTGGAGCTACTCAAATAAAGAAGTAGCAGCTCCTGTCTATAAAACTGAGATTAACGACTGGAGGGTTTGTTGTGCTGACCACATGGCACCCTTTCTAAACAAATCTTGGCACTATCTTCATCTACATGTGGCGTCCACTCGACGGATATAGCTCGCTTGCGGGCAGAAGCCATGAAGGTTTTTTTTACACCCGTATCGATGGGATCTCAAACAAAATGTCAGGTTCATCCTGTTTGGTTTGCTGGTGACAATGAGGTCAATGATTGAATCCCATCCAGGTGTACTGAGGGTGTTTACTTCCTAATTGGCTTCCACCTCTTCTCCTGCGCGTATAGCTCATAATGGTATTAAAATGCGCTGGGAGGAAAAAAAAATGAAGTATTCAGCGTAACGACACTTGCCTTATGTTATTCTACCAATAATTAACTTAAAGTTTTATTTTATAACCACGTCTTACTACTTATCTGGAATATACGCATATGTACTAATTACGCTAATATATTAGGAATGAGGAAGGTTGAATTTAGAGTAAGTGCACCGGCATTTACTTGTAGGATGAGTGTAAAACCGTTTAGGGAAAAACATCCTTAGTACACCCGACCAGAACTTGTACCCCGATCACCCCGATCTCATCGTCATCTTACGTCTAGTCTATTGCGAATCTTTCCTGCACTCTTATGGATTCCCTTAAACGAGAACTTTAATTTTTCACTTTTGGCCCAATCGAAATGATTAAATGCTTAATCACATGGTGACATTCGAGTTAAGTTTTTGTAACACCAGTTTCTTGAAATTTAAGTTAGTGAAGCAAATAATTTCCACTATATTTCGCTCACCTTAAGTAAGTACATTTGAGTTTTTTTTTGTTGCAAGGTGTATATAAAGTATGCCGTGGTAGCCAATTTTGATTTCCCCCTGATCATTGCGTGTGCCATCTACTGAAATACATAATCTTATGAAGCAAAATATGGCTCGCAAGAATGTTAATGTTCCACTCGCGACGTGGTTCGGCTCGAGGCTTGGCTCGCTAGTCTTGACGCAGCTTAAGGTGTTCTTGCCTTGGACTTAATTACCTTTAACTACGAGCTCAGAGTTTTAATTTATTTCAGTCGCCTGCGCTTATAAGGGCTTACAATCTGTGATTTTCATTGCAGATTTTCCCGTCATACCTTCACGCCGATGCGGGTACGTTCCCTCTAAACTATCCTTCTCATCCCCAGATCTTAGATTATTAATATTACCTACCTCCCTACTCACAAGTTTTTATAAAGGAGGGTTAAAATTGAATAAAATACCTAAGACTAAGCCTATTTGATATTAAAGAAATACTAGACTTTCATAATTATGCACTGATGTACACGCCATTTACCCTGAAAGTTCTTACCTTAGCCGATAACACTATGGCTCTATCTTATAAGCTAGACCATAGTGTAACTTGTATAGGTAGCCTTTTAGGTTAAATTTAGGTTAATTGAGTGTAGACTACGTAATAAAAATACGAGGGAAACTTGTACAAATTTAAGTGGCACAAAATCCTAAATTCTAATTACACTAATTATATTCACTTTATCTCGGTTCTAGAAGATATATCCAACCTAATTGCGGATACCTCTTGATAGGAATGATGTACAAGCTGATTCAATTTTTGTAGGAGAAGATGTCCCTACCCCCATAGCTGGGTGAACATGCAATGCAAGCACGAGGATAAAATAAATCACCTGCTCAGAGCGGAGTTGGAAGCTGTAGTAGAAGTTTGAATTTAAAAAAAATGAGGTTGGATGGGCGCTTAGGAGTATTTGACCGAGCTTAGCGAGGTACTGTTTTAACTTAAGTATCTGGCATTTCACCTGTCTGTCTGAATGTTTTAGCGAAATTATTAAGGAACGTTCTTTGAAACTATACCGAAAAAGTTTGTAAATGGTTTTTTGGTTATCCGTTTCAAAATAGAGACTGCTCAAAAGGTTTTTAGTTTAGTAACTCATCTCAAGTGACTTTAATTTAATTGTAGGCCATCTATCGGGTACCTAGAGCCTATTTAAATATATATATATATATAATGATAATCACGTCTTAAACCTCGTGAACAACTGTAATTATAAATGAATAATTTAATTTATCATTGGATACATTTTAATTCCTCTTCAGTCCAGCTTGTTAACCAAGAAAAGTAGCAACTTCAAATCCAAGAGAAATTATCTTAGCACTGAACATGTTCACAGAACTACTATTAGTTGTGTTTTGAACAAGACATGTAGATTGTTCTCGAAATAACTGATTCGTCGCAATGAAGTAGTTTGGGTAGCGGTAGTGTAAAAACCGGCTGCTAAACACGTGAACGTTACCGGAAAGTTTCCAGTACCTTCGTCTAGAGATACTGTCATTAGATACTAGTCATCAGTGTACAGCTATAGTACGTTCGTGGCAAGATCAAATGTATTTAGAATAATTATAAAAAAGCACTAAATCGCATGTATAGTATGAATAATTTGTTACATGGTTGTCTTTTTTTAATGTGTCCTAGTCTCACTTGTTAGATAAATGGTAAAAACAAATAAATGTATAATCACTTCTTTATTCGCGATAAACATACCATTACATTATAGTGTTTAAACTAAACTTGTGTTTTATTTTACAGGTGTAGGCCTATACATATAAAAATGTTCCTCTGGAATGCATCGTGTAAAATAACCAATTTAATTTATTGTTAAGCTATTTATTTTGTAACGTCTTTTTTCACGATGGGATTGGTTTTTTAATTTTAAGTATCGTATCGTATCAATAGACGTTAAGATTGCATTTCAACATTATTTTCCCATTTAATTTTATTTAAAAATATGGCAAATATGATATAATTAAATTTTTAAAAATTACTTTAAAATACATATTTTTTTGTAAACATTTTTCAAACCATGTTCCAACACCTTAGCTCAGTTGGTAGCGTGTATATTTGCTGAGCTAAGGGTCTAGAGTCAGATTCCTGGCATGGTCGAAAAATGCATAGTTGATTAAATGTGGTGTTTCCCTTTCACAGCGATGAATTAAAAACTGTGTGCATTAAACCTTTTTATTTATGCCATTTCACAACCTGTCTGGACTATCCATATTTTAATTACAATAAGGGCTAGGGGGAGGAAGGTAGAATTTAAAAATAAACATAACAATAATTATGTGAAGAGAGAAAGTGGGAAATTATTTAGGAAAAAAAAACATCCTTGGTAGATCCGGCCAGTATTTTATAACACCTTCTTGTCACTGGTAAAACATACTTGATGAGCCTAACATTAAACCCGCGTGAACACCACAGTCTGTCATTAAATAATGTGTACAGTCTGCATCGTCCCTCCCCCCACAGCCTCTTGGTAGCCTACCTACTCGCAAACTTAGCCCTTCGGTGGCCACGTGGTTTAAAGTGTCACTCTCGAAATGGACTGGACTGCTAATGATGGTGAGATTGGGGTTCGAATCATGATAAGGTGTACTGAGAGTGGTTTTGCCTAAAGTTTTCCACTTTCCTTTAGCGCAGATGCAAGTATTCTTCCTCTAAATTTATCCTTCCTCATACCTAACATATCAAAATTATTAGTATAAATGAGTATAGCTCGAATGGATAGTAAGACCCGGTGCTAAAAGAAAAAGTAGCTTTTCGGGCTATACGCATATGTATTAATTACGTCAATGAGACGGGCATGAAAAAAAGGTTAAATTTAGTGTATTTATACACACATTTTCATGAAGGAAAGATGGGAAAACATTTAGGACAAACACATCTTCAGTACACCCAGTTTAGATTCTAACACCAACCTCTATGTCGCCGGTAAACCAGAATAAATGAGCTTGACATCTAGATGACTGACCATCGATGCGGCGATTAGTTATTTATAAATTCTTGTATCAAAATTTAAACGTTCCCGCCGTACTCCAAGCCAGATTGGGTTTTGATAAATACCATCCCGTTTGCATAAATTTTTATGTAAATTACGTCCCATTATTATAAACTAGGGTGTAAATTCCTTCTCGTAATTATAAAGACCGATACACACAGAATGCTAAGCTATGCTGTGCTGTGCTGTGCTAATATTTTGTCAGTTTGGTTTCACACTCATTGCTAGCTTAGCTTAGCATTCTGTGTGTATCGGCCTTTAGGGCGCTGTAAATTGCGTCCCTCCCGAATATTCCCTTGGATAAAGAACAATGAATATAATAAATGATATCTAATGCAATATAGTAAAGAAAACAATTTCGTTACATTTGAAATTTTCATTTCAACATGACCACAGGGGTCAAGTTTACAAAAAATATTAATTTCATCAACGTAGCGCAGAAACGATTCTCTCTCTAGTTTGCATTATTATTTGATGATTCTGTGATTCTTCGTTATGAGTTGTTTATATGAGCTTAAAATCCTGATGATAAAAAAGGTTTAAGGATACATAAACAATATGGGGAGAATAAACTTAATAAATGTCTTAATAGTCTTTTTTACCTACTTTATTATTTACTTGATATTTAACGTGCACTTTCTGAACCTACTGATTATATAATCACATGATTTTACCTACCAAGCTATTACATATTTTAAACCTAAGGAATTACGTTGAAATCAAATTGAAATGTTAAAAAAAATTAATTTAACACGGGTTGGAATTTACACCAGTACCTTTAGTAATAACAGGACGGAATTCACATAGGAGCTTGGGGTCCTAAAATCTTCAGGGTGGAATTTACGTCAACCCACCTGATTACATCACGTACGAACTTACCGTGGTCGGGGTGTACCCGCCAGTCCACCACAAGTTATCAGAGCGGGATGTGCAGCCGACTGAGTAAATAAGCTCATGTCACTTACGGGCAGATTCCATTTCTCACGCGACGTGACACATTCAAACGCTTGGCGTCCAAACGCGTGGGGTTTCAATCCCAGCCGCGGATACAGACAGTATATGTATTCCAAGTGGTCTTGTACAGGATCATTAGAGGGTTAGAGTTATAGCCAGACAGTTATAGGAAGAACCTTTTAGACCTTAAATGAAATACATTTTAGCCGATGTGAACAAAAGTGCTAATTATATTTGTCAAAATTGACATATTTAAACTACACCTCTCGGCATAAGGATACATTGAATAAAATAAGCATATTAAAAAAATGTTTAGCATAAGGTGATTCATAGATTAGTCTGAATGATTGTAGACATAGAGAAAGTTGTTTGTGACAAAGTATACCCGCATTTGTATGGGAAAACTACATTGATAAATCAAATGTGGGAAACAACCCTCCAGTGTATCTGGCCAAGATTTAAACCTTAACCTCCCCACCATTGATTGGCATTCCAGTATTTTGCGACCTGGCACTAGATACAGGTCGGGTTCCAGTATGGGTGTGGACTAGGTTGCTTTTTTTTAACCGTCGGATAAGGATCCTCCTATGGCGCTGCGACTATAAGTCTTGCCCTTTTATCCATAATTATATTATGTACAGTAATCGTTTTTTACACGTGCTAAATATGGTTAATGCCATAAACCTTACTCTGAGTGAGTTCTGAGCTAAATATATTCCTCCTGCTTTTTGCACCAAGTGAATACTGAAGTGTCTAATCAAACCCTCTCTAATTATTGGAGGTTGACCAACCTACAAAAAATAGCTTTGCCACGACAGATAAATTCTAACAGAACTACCATAGGTTGATTTAATTCGAACAGATAGCTCACCACTCACTAGTACTGGTGGTCACGCGATATATGGCATGATTCATACTGGTTTGAAGGCGAGATCAAGGTTCAAATCTCACCCAGTTTAGCCGGGCATAGTTTCCCACATTCATGATTTATCGCCGAGATTTTAGCCATCTATTATTTAGGCTATTGCGGGTGCATTTATTTTAACTATCCTTCTCATCTATACCCTCTGAAGATGCATTCGTTAAATAATCCTTATGTTAAAACATAACAACAAAACAATCCATCAAATATAATATTTGTTTATTTTTCTTATTTGGATCTCTTTAAGACTTTTTTGATACATTCTTTTAAAGCAAAATTGTAATTTTATTTTTATCTTAATTTAATTTAATTTTTAGTCAATGCACGATATAAATGTAGTAATAAATTTCATAATATTATTTGATAAAGGAAAAAAAATTAAGATGCCTTCTTAAAATATATATTTTTAAAACAATTATCGGGAAAGGTGAGGTAGTAGCCTACAAATAACTTATTATCACTTCTGTTTTTGAAGGTGCACTTAAACCGTTTTTACTACAAGTATGTGGTCAGAGTCTCAAGGTCAGAAAGTAATATTTTTGCAAATCATTTTCGTAATGAAAGAAATGTGTTGGAGGGGAGGGGGTAAGACGGTCGTCTTTTGTAGTTTCTCTTTCCCGCCCTTAACCTTGGGAGAGGCTGCTTCATAAACGTTCAAAAGAGTCTGTCTCTATACCATTTATAGACCCATATCAAACAAAAAATTAAGGATAAATTAAGAAGAAAACCAATTTGTCCTTTTGTTATAAATAGTTAATGAAATTTCCTAAAAGTGAAACTGCAATAGAGATGGTCGTCATTTAAAACTAAATTAGTGTAAGAGAGTTGTCTCCTAACATAGATTGTATATTATTTATTTAACACTAGTTACTCAATATTAAAATAAAAGTGGCACTATTTTTTTTAGAAAGGCATAGTTTAGAAATATTGAATCACACAATTTTCACTCGTTGACTTTTGAAATTGGTCACAATTTTATCATTTTTTGATATAAGTATAAATAATCTCAAACAGAGTAGAACTACAGCCTTATTTTTTTTAACATCCTAACTTGTCCTCACTTGTATATGTTACATCCCATTCGTGAATTTTCCAAGTTTATGAACCGAGCAAATTTCTGATCACTCTCTGAACTAGCCTCCCTGTCCTGACCATTTCCCGAACTGGGCAAAAAAATAGGGACTGGGAAGCTCCAATCGTTAACCAATTCATGAACTGGAAGAGTTTTTCCCAGTCCATGAAATGGATACGTGAAGAACAGGTTTGGTCGTTAAGTTTTAGAATAGTTTTAGAATGGAAGGTTAGGTTAAGTTAGGTTAGTTTAATATCTAATCTTCAATAAACTTTCAGTGAAGCTTGTAGTAGATAGTGCAATAAGTTCCAGTTTATAAATTAGACAAGCGTTGATTTTTACCCAGTTTGAGAAATGGTTTAGCAAATAAGCTAGTTTATGGAATGAGTAGAAAGGTGCCCATTTCATGAAATGAGCAGTTTCATTATTGGACTGTAATATATACAT
The DNA here is from genome assembly GCA_902151425.1 of Timema shepardi. NCBI lineage: Eukaryota > Metazoa > Arthropoda > Insecta > Phasmatodea > Timematidae > Timema > Timema shepardi. The sequence continues at coordinate 177,491 of CABFVX010000620.1, read as the reverse complement.
ATAAAAAAAAGTAGTGCAGACAAAGTAGAGCACCCACTACTCTACTGACTGAGCTATCTGGTATGTCAAACTACCTTCATTCATATACACCCAATATCATTGCTGAGGGAACTACAGGTCTTATGGAGAAAAACTATATCTTCGCTCTCTCACAGTTAACTGTTGCCAAATATCCTCGCTCTCATTTATATATGAAGGTGGTGTTCTAGGGCTAAAAGGAGCTACTGGCAACCTTTATCAACCAGCTTTACGAAACTTGTCTTATATTTGATCGAAGATGACCACGCAAAAACGAGAAAATGACAAAACTGTTTTCCAATAGTAACCATGCAGTTCCCTCAGCGATGATATACTGGTGTCGTTAAGTAACAGTATCACCTCTTACTACAAGAGCGCACTGAATTACATCAATTACTTTAAAATACGGGGTTTTCTGTACTATCCCACAGTAAGAATGTTTTAATATATAAACAAACACGTCTTTTCAGATGATATCTTGCTAGATTATTGCGGACCAAATCTTAGTTCTTCGTCAGTATGGAACGAGACAATGTACAGAGTAAAATATTCTTCATCTTTCAACCACGATCATGCTACACTAAAAAATAAACACTCACGCCATTTTAGATAATTAAATTGCCGTCTGAATAATATTTCGTGCAATAATAAACACACAAAATAAATTTAGTCCCACGTGCCAACTCCACCAATGTTTAAGTACTGAATAAAGCATAAATGTCAAAAGTCACACACAAATAAAACATTATATGATGATTGAGTTAAATGACTCATGAATTTTATTAGCTTTTTTATGAACAATTAAAAAGAAAGATAGTCGATTATTATTTTAAAATAAATTAAACGCTAAATATACGAGTAGAAGGTAATAGATTAAAGTTAAAATAATTATGGCTGAAATAGATCTATGAATAAACTACAGTGAAAACATTTAACTTAAAATATATTTTCTTTGACAATCTTAATGTTATAAAATGTTCAGATGGGAGCTATTAATAAGTTTAAGCGATTTTTAAGGCGAAGAAGATTCTTACACTCTGATCATCTAATACACCCCATTTTTTATTTGGATGTGTTAAAATCCCGCCACCAAAATTATTATTATTCATGAATTGTTGCATTCATCAATGTTTAGAAGCTTATTGAATATTTAATTCCCTATAGAATTCAACTCTCCCTCAACTTTATTTTAAAGTTTTAAATTGCTCCAAAAAATATTTAATGCTAAAAAATATTCCTTCCATTCTACTGTGGCGGGGAACTTATCCACGACCCAGAGCAGGTAGTATACCCTCCCCCTTCTCTTACTAGTCCTTACAAAAATCAAAACAATAAATGGTGCAATACTATCGTACAAGATTTCTCAGATAGTAAATTCTAGCTTGGAATAAAATTGTCATTAATATATATTTTAGTATACTAAACTTAAAAATGTTTTTCTAAAAAACAAGCATATCCTCTTGTTAATCACAATAATAACTAATATAATAATAATTCTAAACCAAATCGTCTACACACTTTTTAAAAGGTTTACATTTTTGAAAATCAGTTATATGTAAATTACCAACTAATTATTCATACTTTTAAAAATATAAAAACAAATTCTTATTTATCATGAAAACTAATTCCAAGGTAGACCTACCTATTTGGGACTAAATCTTAAGGACTATTTTTAAAATATCTCAAAGGTTAACTACTCTTAAGTAATTTATTTTTGAACAATAATAATAAAATACTATTGATCACGTTAAATAGTACTCTTATACTAATTCTAAACAAAGCTGTTAGTACCATTTTCGAAAATTCTAAAATCACTCATTTATAAACTACCCTTCAACGAATTTTTACCCAAAAACCAAATACACAGTATTATTTGGGAAGTCAAACACTTCCTAGATATCCAATTCAAACAAAATTTCAGGAGGTATTTTCGAAATATTTGGATTTAAAAAAAATCACTTACAGTCAAAAACAAAAGTTCCAACCCATATTACATCTTTTTATAAATTTGAACAAAATCTATTGAACCATTTCTAATCTGTGGGGATAGACTGGCAGACAGATAGACATACATGATGACATACCTTATTGTAACATCCACTTTTTTGGGTTCGTGGGCAAATAGAATGTAACTATTCATCATAATCTTGAGAGTGAAATCTGATTACAATACTTTCTTTTTACCTGAAAAGGTAAAACTATATGGATACGGCCATTTTCCCAACCGACTGCGCCAGGGTTTTATTTTTATTGTTGTGTGTTTGAAAGGCAGTTTTCAGGCCTTGACTCCTCTCCACCGGTGCTAATTCGATACCGGACTAACAATAAGAAAACTAACGGTAAGAAATAATATCTCTGACCGAAGATTTTAATTTATTTTTCTGCAAACCAATCCTTCCCCATCCGTCTGATACAATTACGTGCATATTGCTCTCAAACGGCGATCATGATATTTCGCAATTTCTAGACACAAATACTCAGCAGGTGTGTGTACAAAAAAATGGTTAAAAAATGGAATAGCTTCTTTGGCTATGGAGAGAGAATACGATCATCGCGCTATACAAAGTGGTCTCATGTTAAACAGGTGGCCGTGGGTATGGAGAGGGAACCTGACGATGGAATGGACAGGAAGGACATTAGCACTAAAGAAGTGTCTATTATAAACGAATAAATTAGTCTCGATTCTATATTATTATTATGAAATAAGCCAGTAGATATTACGTCATGAATTTATGGAAGGAGACAAATGATTTTCAACGTTGATTCGAGGCGTTTGTATAATTTTTTTCTCCTAAGCAAGCTAGGTTAAGACGTTATTAAATTGGGTTGGTATTTTTCCACCACGTCCTACCACTCATCTGGACTATCCCCATATTTATACTAAATAAAAATAAAGGATATGTTTGAAAAAGTTAGAATTTAGAGGATGTGTACTCGTATTTGAACGGGGGAGAGAGTGGTAAATCATTGAGGAAAAAACATCTTGGTACATTAAGCCGCCCAGAATTTTTAACGCTTATCTCAGCATCACTGGTAAACTACACTACACTACTGTGAACAACACCTTAGCTCAGTCGGTAGCTGTCTACCGAGATAAAGGTCCCAGGTTCGATTCCTAGCATGGCTGAAAAATGTGTCATTGGAGGACTGTGAGTTTCCCCTTTCGCCGTGATGAACTAACGGCCAGGGGTTGGATGTTGTGTCTGTTCTAGATTCAAGTTAGTTTATAATTCGTTGCTAATACAATCAGTCGGTTCAAAAAGTGCACGTTGACTATCTCAAATTAATCAAATGAACTTAAAACCAAACGGGGTTTTTTCTTCCATGCGCCCACGGACACGGGTAATTTGGCATCCTCCGCCAATGTTTCCTTGCGAACAAGGTACTTGGTCGATGAAGATTTTGATAGCTCAGGCAATCTAATATTAAACGAAACATGACCGGGCATCTCTTTTCTGAAAGCGACCCGTTCTCACTTATCATGTCGTATACGTACTTCTCGTATGAAGACGTTATCTGTAATACTCAATCTAGTGCAAGATACAATGATAAGTTTATTAATTAAAACAACATATACAGGATGGCCCTCGATAGTAAGGCGGATTTTTAGCTTAACCATATGTCGAGGGTCTATTTGAAATGAAAAATCGTCCTACACCTTAGCTCAGTCAGTATCTTGTATACTGAACTAAGGTTCCCGGGTTCAATTCCTGGCATATCCGAAAAATGTATAATTGGTGAATTGTGGGTTTACCCTTTGACCGTAATGAATTAATGGCCGAGGACTGGGTGTTGGGTCTGTTGTAGATTCAAGTTAGGTTATAATCCGTTACTAATATAATCAGTCTGTTCAAAAATTGCACGTTAAATACCTCAAATAAATGAAGAGGGGGGGAAAAGACGAAAAGTTCAAATAAACATGGTTCGAGTCAGTCAAATTAGCAACGGTTGCCTAACTACGGGTTTTGAAGTTTAATTATTTAATTAAATTATAATTGGTAGGAAGGTGATTGGATTTTTCAATCGACACTTCCAGAACGTTTGGTTGACCAAGATAGTTTGGCCAGAGAGATAATCAGTTCTTTCGTTTTTAATCAACCTTTTTTAGGGTCAAATGAAATGCCAGGTGTATGCCGTCAGGTTAAACAGTTGATATGAGCTTCTGAATCGAGTAATAAGTACAGCCTCAATGTTTGTACTTAGGAAGTCTGTGTAGGCAACGTCATTAAAATAGTCCCAAAATCACATTATATCCCGCTGGACAAGCGTCAATCTTTATAACACAATTTCTCGTGGATGATATACCTTCTGTCAATAATCCTGTCAGTTGATCAAACCGAGGCGAATTTTCTTACATCTAATAGCGAAACAGATCGGCCCTGAACACATTCAATGTCTTTTTTATTATTATTTGCTGTCCAATGTGAACACGGTGCGGTATTCAATGTACATAGCCAAGTCGGCCACATTGTGAGCAAATTGTCTCAATCTGTTTCGTGTTCCTTGATGTCAAAGAGGAATGAAGATAAATGACAGTGCAAACAGAATGGAAGGTAGCCTTGATGGACGTTTACCGGCGGGTCAAGAAAGCAATCAGTGACTAAAAAAGGCGAGTGAGGTCCAAGTTTCGATACCCCGCAGGTGGTTTCACGACGTGCCCTGCCTCAAGGACACATTTCAGCGGAGGAGAATCGGGAGTCAAAATTGGTGAGCCCCAAGACTCAATAATGAGGTTTATATTTGCTTGTGTCGAAAACTTTCGTCTAAGGTCACTCTGCCTATTGAGACGGTTTCATCACCTTCCTCTAACCAAATTAGCTCGATATTTTGCAGCAAGGTCAGTCAAGGATTCAATACGCATTACAACTCCCCTCCAACTCACATTCAGTCTAAATAAAAAATGACAGACAAAAATACAATTATTACGTTTTATCGAAGCTATAGTATTAAATGTTCACTTTAATCATATATATATATATATATATATATATATATATGTTAGCACACAACTTTAGCTCAACCCAAGACAACACACTTAAATAAACCACCCAAAAACTCTTACCTATGTAATCTGGATAGAAAGATGAACCAAAACACTACTACTATTAAATTATTTTGAAGCAGTGTCTAGGGTTGAAACAAATGCTGCAACTGAGCCACTCTGTCTCTTAACGCTAGAGCGTTCAATAATTTTTTATAACCACGTCCTACTATCTGTTCAGGTTATACGCATATATGATAATAACTCTAATGGGGTAGGGATGAAGAAGGAAGCATTTTAGTGGTTATCTACATGTAATCACGTGAAAGGAGAGTGGGAAATCATTTAGTAAAAACCACCCTCGATAGACCCGACTGGTATTTGAGCCCCAATCTTCCTGTCATCATAAGGCCAGTCTAACGCCTTAAACTATTCAGCCACTAAAGCGGGTAATGGATTCATTTAAGCTAATCTACTATTGGAAGAACGCCATAGCACAGTTAGACTCTTACCAATAAGCATGCGGACTGAACATAAAATTCATTTCGTCTTGTCTGCCGGTAAGGAGGAGGTCGATGGTTCGAAATGTAGCCGGGTTTATTGAGGTTGTTTTTCCTTAATTAATTTCTACTCTTACTCCACGCAACGCAAACTCAGGTACATTTCATCTAAATTCTAACTTATTAATCCCACTCTGTTTGTGTAATTTGAATGCGTGTTTCTCGAACGGGTAGTAAGCCATGGAGGTAAAAACAACCATGTCTAAATATAACCTATTAATCTATTTATATTATTAAAAAGAAAAGTTTTTTGTCCCTTTTTTTTGAGTATTGCGCAATATCTACCGCACACAGAGATATGAAATTTTCAAAAAAAAATAGCAGCACTTGGGCAAGAACATGTGCACCTCAAAACTAGAATTTTTAATTTTTTACCATAGATTTTTATGAATTCATTTAAAACTAGGTCGGAAGTAATAAAATGAAGAGGTTTTTTTTCTGTTTGTTTGATTCAAACAAAAACGTTGTCTGGGGTAGCCATTCAATGCATTTCGTGGTTACCCGAAAAATGCTGGGTAGGCCTACTTTTGTTAGTATTAGAAAATTATTGTAACACGGGTGCGACTGAATTGGGGATCGCGGGCCGTTCACACGTCACTGTGTGAACCGCGAGTTCTTTTAAGGATAGTGGATTACGGTGATGATTAAATAATAAGTCAGACACACACTTAAAAATGTAATTATTAAAATATATTAGTAGCTATAAAACACACAATAACTCTTAAAATATTTAAAGCAGTCACAAAATTGTTCATTATTAACATAGTTCACCCGTGGTGACCTGGTGGTCTAGGGGTAAGGTGTCAAGCTTCTATGCTGGCGGCAGGGGTTCAATCCTCTGTCCCGGCAAAGATTTATCTGATTACCAAACCCCTCCTTCTCCTCTGACAAGACATCTTGTGAATGTGGGGAATGCCAGGCCTCCACCGTGGTTCGGATTCCACGTTAAACCGTAAGTTCTTCATTTCATATCACAATCACCCTACCATTACACATTAGCGTAAGTGCGTATAACCCGAACGGGTAGTAGGACGCGGTGCTAATAATAATAATAATAATAATAATAATAACATAGTTCACAATAACAACCGATGTATACATCACTCGTGTCATTCATTTAAGTAACCACTGGTTCTCGCGCACATCACACTGGTTTGACCCACGTCACACGAACATTAGACTCACATATTCACTCGCTAGACATGCCAACCCACTCACTAGACACGTTGGCCGATTCGCTAGAATCACTAACCCACACACTGGACACGCTAGCCCACTAACTAGACACACTAGCTGGCCCACACAATGGACACTTTTGGCCCACTTACTGGACATACTGGACATACTGGCCAAACTGGCCAATACACTGGGCACACTGGCCCACACACTGGACATGCAGGCCCACCTACTGGACATACTGGCCTATACACTGGGCACGCTGGCCCAGTCCCTAGACACGCTGGCCCAGTCCCTAGACACGCTGACCTACATACCGGACACTCTGGCCCACACACGGGACACTCGAGCCCACACACCGGACACACTAGCCCACACACACCAGCCCATACACTGGTAACGCTGCCCACTCCTGGGCACGCTATCCCGGAGACGCTGGTCCATTTACTTGGCCAGCCTCGACCTGGACTGGAGCCTTGATGATCGCCAATCGTGTATATATAAGGGTCACAGTGTGGAGAATACTGGGTTAGATTCAAATGAACCCAAACTCTTCCAGATGGGTCACTTCTCCCCCACCCCCTCTGTCCCTATGATTCTCCTGGCAGTGAGACTGGCTGCATATCTGCTAAACAAAGAGAAAGAGAAAGAACAAAGAGCGCAGTTAGGGTAAAACAACGAGAAGAGTGCCAGCCACAATATCGTAACAATATGATTAAAATTTCACAATTGAGGTCGTGAAATACTTGGTCTTGTTTGATTCACACTTTCCTGTTTAGTGTTATAGTTTAGTAATCCCATTGCATACAATTTGTTTTTATGAGTTTTAATTTACTAATTATCATGGAATTATATTTCTTGTACATTCATGTAATCTATTGTTGTATGTATAAAGAAAGTAGGTTCACTTTTAGTTCAAGCTAGACTACATAATATGTGTATTTAAAATAAAAAGTTCACATGTTCGTTATTTCAAGACAGTAACTTTTAATTTTTTTTATTACTTTTTATAAGTGTAAAAATTAATCTAATTGCCCCGACATTCTGTAACAGCTTGAAGTATAAAAAGAGTTGAAGCATTAATTACTCAGAGAAATATCCTCCCACGATTTTAAACTTCTTTATGTAATTTATTTTTCTTCTATATGTGGGAGTAACCTGCTAATTTTATAATCAAATTCCCACTTTACGATGCTGTACACCTTCACAAGTAATTCCAGAATAGTGCATTGCAACATGAGATATATTAGCTAATTTTATGCGTATAACTCGAGAGAGTACTAAGGCGTGGTAGGAGAGAAAAAAAAGCTAGTTTTAAAAAGCACAATGCAGATTTTGTCGTGAAGCCAATTAGCAAAATACCCACACACATATTTTCTAGAAATAAACTTGAAACATTTTAAAGGAAACAATTAGCTTTAGTAATGCGACTTGAATTAACTAATTTTTTGTAGCACCACGTTTTATTACCAGTTTGGGTTGTACGCCTATTTACTAATTACACTAATGGCTTAGGGATTAGGAAGGTTTAATCGAAAAGTGCGCTCAAAATTGCGGGAAAGAAGCGTGAAAAACCATATAAGGAAAACTATCCTCAGTGCACTCTGCCGGGATCAAACTCCATTCTCTCCACCTTCGGCAGTCTAGTCCAACACGAGAGTAGCGCGTCAGACCACGCGGCCACCGAAGTGGGCTAGCTGATGTTAATTTAAGTTGTAAGTTTTGTAGCTTCGCAGTACAAAATATTCATCCGTAACCAAAAATAAAAATTGGTTTTATTCTATACTAATTGCTAAATTAAATCTCTAAAATATATTTTCTAAACGTTTTAGTTTTAAATATGTGTTCCTACATGTGTAATCGCTTGGTTCTGGTAAAATAAAGAAACTCCTTCTCATGGCTGAGTAGTGAGTGGGTGAGCACAATTCTGGGGTACAGTGGTTCCATTCTGGGTGGTGCATAAGGATAGAGTTCTTCATGCTACTCAATTGTTAAATATTTAAGTACTGGATCTGGCTGAATATGTACACACTGTTTACCATGAAAGGCAGCAAGATTACCTTGCATGATTCCACTATGACCTTATCTTATAAGCTAAGCCATAGTTTAATAAGTGTACCACCATGCGTACTGTCTTAGAATTTGCTAATTTGCAAGTTTTAGACTGAGATAACCTACATATTAAATACTAATCAAATCTTCACATATTAACAACAAAAATAAATGACGTCTTTGACACTTCACTATGTAATGTAAATAGTGTTGAGTTAACCAAACGAAAACTTTTAATACAGTGCTCCCGGACGATGCGTTCCAAACTTTACTGCAACAAAGTGTACTTTCTCCTATTATGCAATAAAAAAAGGAAGCATTCAAACGCAAGAGTTTAATGTTCTAGTCAAGGTCAACTCATTCAACCTCAATATACTCAACTGTAACTCCAGTAAGGGAAATAATCGGGAAAGTAAAGAGCTATTTACGAGTAGAACATTTATTTTAGCACCACGTCTTACTACCCTCTAAGGTTAACCGCTGGGTAGAACATGATATCAGGGTTCCACTTGAGGGTAGCATCAGATATCCTGGTTAAATCCATGGGGCTTTGCGGTCACTGAAAATATGGTTTTGTGTAGGGCTGCCACACACCTAGGAAACCGGGAGAACTGAGAATTTCCCAATAAAACTCTAAAAAATACTAGAATATTTGTGATTTTGGTACATTTGACTACAAGCAACTGAAACCTACCACACCCCACCTTAGGTGTGATCTTTTCGGAGCCCTCGACTACCTTCGAGGGTTTATGAGATCCCAAACGTATTCCCTGTTGGCTGTATACCTGTGGTTCATTTCTCAGGGCTCAAGTGGTGAAAGCCTTATCTTATACTTAAAATGGAAGAAAAATAAGAACACCTGCTTTGGTGGTCGAAGGTTCTAAGGAAGGGGTCGCAATCCAGTCGACCGCACGCCAATTTTCAATCGATTGCGTAATAAAACTACATCGTAGTTAATAGTTGATCTGTGTGTCTTCTAAACTTGAAAATATGTCAAATTATTTCTCATAATCTTTAAAAAGGACCAAAACAACCTTGATCGGTCATAATTTCTAATGTTAGTTTGTACATAGTCTTAGTGGCGATATGTCTGATAAACAAACGAAGAGTGAGAGATGCAAGTAACAAATATATGCAAATTCAGGTTTATATTCTGATATTGACAGCAGATTCAAGCTGTTTAACGAAGTGAAGCTTTTTTTATATAAAATTTTAAACTAGTGAACCTACCCCTTTTCCTAGATATTGATAGATTTTTAGTGGAGTAGCTTTGTAAAAAGTTTCGCATGTATTGGTTATGAAGAAAAACCTTTCACCGATAGGGAGTTCATGTAGATCTTCACTGAAGTTGCTGTAGAACTATTTGCTGAATTCAAAATAAGGAAAAAATATCTACAGCTCTGTATTCTGACCAAATATCTGCGTGCACTGTGACATTTATACTCGAGCTCATGGTGACAAATTTATTTAAACAACTTAATGCAGATGTATAATCCTTTTCTCCCCCAACAGTTTACATATGGATGAATCAAATACGATTGTTGGCAACGTTAAACTAAGTTTGACCAACAATTTTTCAAGTAAAAAGGAATTTTTAAACCTCAAACTAATAACTGAAAAAAACTACCGGAGCAGATATTTAGGTCAAATTCAAAAATTACATAATTGAGAATATTTTTCCTATTAAAAATAACCAAAATAGCAACAGATGGTGCTCGTGAATTGACAGGTACTTATAAGGACTTCCTTTCACTATATTAAACATATTAACAAATGCTGTAGTCGTAATGTGAGTATGAGAAAAGAAATAGTTTTATATTGCTTTGTTGAAACTTTTTTGATGTTTTTGGTGTTAACATCCTTATGGGAAAATAAGCTAATAAGTACACTTTAAATCTTGTGATTTATTAATTATATTTATTTCATTTAAATAACTTAGTTGGATTTTTTTAACTACGAAAATTTTCCAAATCGGAGATTTTCCTATACATATACGTACACAATTATTAGCTTAATAGCTAAACTCCCCCCAATCCTACACTGATTGTGCGTGATATAAGTTGTGTCGCATGAAACTGCACATGCGTGGTGTGTGAGTTGACTTATGGGACGGGACCACCTCGGGAGAAGCGGCCGCCCGCAACGAGACGTGTCTGCCCTGCGCTGAGATCACACCGCATGACCCGGGCCTTGAACTACCACCCCTCCCCCCAAAACCGCTCCTCCACCTCATCTATTCTTGATCTACGTGAGGCAAACATTTATATTTTTACGTGCATCATGTCTAAAGGGTATCTCGCAGTCTCGCACCAAGAACGTGGTGTTGCAACAAGTCAACACAAGATCACATATCCCACGTTGTAAGGTGATCTGCTGATACAGAGTGCGTTGCATTCATCAAGTCTGGCATTAGGTACTCTTTGGATTAGTATTTCAAATGTATTCATTGCAGAGCGTTCATCCGGTTTGGCATTAAGTACTCTTTTGGATTAGTATTTCAAATGTATTCATTGCAGAACGTTCATCCAGTTTGGCATTAAGTACTCTTTGGATTAGTATTTCAAATGTATTCATTGCAGAGCGTTCATCCTGTTTGGCATTAAGTACTCTTTGGATTAGTATTTCAAATTTATTTATTGCAGAACGTTCATCCAGTTTGTCATTAAGTACTCTTTGAATTAGTATTTCAAATTTATTGATTGCAGAACGTTCATCCAGTTTAGTATTAAGTACTCTTTGGATTAGTATCTCAAAATGTATTCGTTGCAGAACGTTCATCCAGTTTGGCATTAAGTACTCTTTGGATTAGTATTTCAAATGTATTCATTGCAGAACGTTCATCCAGTTTGGCATTAAGTACTCTTTGGATTAGTATTTCAAATGTATTAATTGCAGAACGTTCATCCAGTTAAGTATTAAGTACTCTTTGGATTAGTATTTCAAATTTATTGATTGCAGAACGTTCATCCAGTTTGTCATTAAGTACTCTTTGGATTAGTATTTCAAATGTATTAATTGCAGAACGTTCATCCAGTTAAGTATTAAGTACTATTTGGATTAGTATTTCAAATTTATTGATTTCAGAACGTTCATCCAGTTTAGTATTAAGTACTTTTTTGGATTAGTATTTCAAAATGTATTAATTGCAGAACGTTCATCCAGTTTGGCATTAAGTACTCTTTGGATTAGTATTTCAAAATGTATTCATTACAGAACGTTCATACAGTTTTGCATTTAGTACTCTTTGGATCAGTATTTCAAAATGTATTCATTGCAGAACGTTCCTCCAGTTTTGCATTTAGTACTCTTTGGATTAGTATTTCAAAATGTATTCATTGTAGAACGTTTATCCAGTTTGGCATTAAGTACTCTTTGGATTAATATTCCAAAATATATTCACTGCAATGCGCTCAGCCAGTCTGGCATCAAGTATTCTCTGTGTTAATATTCTAAAGCATCTTCAATGTTGTGTGAGTTGCGTTTTACTACCCATAAAGGAAGTTATGTTAATTCATTGGGTTTGTACTTTACAGTTTATTGCAGAACATTTATGAACATAAAAATAAAGGATATGTCCATAATGTCACAATAACTAGAATGGTGATATCATGAATGGATACCATCAATACTTAATAAACAAATGATACGACACATTCTTACATACAATACTACACATATTTCAAGTGTCTCCATATAAATAAATATACTCTACTTATTATATCAGGAGACAGAGAAGTTAATACATCGACCCCTCCGCACCCAATTCAATTTCTTGGTAAATCATGCCTCGTGGAACTCCTCGAAAATTTAATATTAAACGGCACTCTTGTGGCTATATTTTCTGCTTGTTTAGGTATAAGGAGTTGAGCGGATTTTTATATATAAGTATCTATATATACCTTTAACGGTTAAACCCGCCTCGGTGGCGTAGTTGGCTAACGCGCTAGTCGTGTTGAGCTCAACCGCTGAGGACGGGGAGATCGAGGTTCGAGTCTCAGTCGGGTGAACTGAGGGAGGCTTTTCCTAAATGGGTTTCCATTCCCTCTCCACGCAAATGTGGGTTCACTTCCTCTAATTCAACCTTCCAAATTCCTAATTCATTAACTTAATTAGTACTTAAAACGTATAACCCGAACGGTTAGTAAGACGTGGTGCTAAATAATAATAATTTAACAGTCAATATTGTATGGTAAGTTTACGTATAAAGTCATATTGCCAAATAAAGATACCTTTAATTAGTTATATAAATAAATACTGCCAAAATTGATACAAGTTTGCTAGAAAGGTAGGTCGAAAATCAAGTTCTAGCCGTGTGTGCTAAATCTGGGTCTCCCTCCATCCAAACACCATTAGTTTAAATATGTTGAAAGCCCGGATGGGTAGTAAGACGTGATGCACAAATTGAAAACTAGACGTATTTTACTGCTGTTAAAAGGGACGGCTGAAGATAGCTTTGCTTGGCATATGAGCTAGTACAGTTATGGTCGGTCAGCTAATGCTATTCCTAATGATCTCGAATTATTCTTATCCTTACCCTCCCTACCACTATCAAATGAAAACGATTAATGTTCTAGAACGTATGACACACACACACACACACTTAACCTACTTTCAAGTTTCAACACACTTTCATCCTTTAACGGACGTTGGAAGGTAATTTGGGAAGAATGTGGCAATTTGTTATTGTCAACTTCCCCCCTCCCCCTCTAAAGTTATAACAATCTATCTCCTGTGTGATGTTAACAATGATAGGCATGTAGTGGGTACACATTTTACCTTGATGTCGAGATCATCAGCCTTGTAAACAAAAGCGCCAATGATACCAACCACCATAACATACTAAACTCTTGTGTCATCCAACTTTCCCTGTCTAGCTTACTAGGATATTATGTGGGTGTCATTTACTTTAAAAACAAACGGGTGTGAAACCTATCCTAAATCACCTTTATATAAACCTGAGAAGACCCACAGCTGTACACATCTTATGAGCTTCAGTTTAGCAATTTATTTGACTGAAAATTAATACAAAGATAAAAGTGACAAAACGCTTAAGTATATATATTTTACTGGGCATATTTAATCTGCAGTAACTCGCTTCGGTAGTCGCATGGTCTAAACTATAGGGTGTCACACAACAGAAATGAATGCCGTCGATGGAGAGATTTGGGTTCGAATCTCGGCTGGGTAGCTTAGGTGGGTTTTTTTCCCCCCTTAATAGCTTACCTCTCTCCCTTCACGCAAATCCGGGCACTTTTCATCAACGTTTTACACTAAAGTTCACTTTTTGAACCAAATTATATCACTACACGACTTACAAAGGAACTTAGCTATTACAAAGACTCAACACCAAGTCCCTCGATCGCCTTTCAGCAATGTGAAAGGGAAAACCCCAAATTCACCAGTAATAAAATACTTTGGCTGGATCTGGTAGCTTTGACTCAGTAGAGAGATGCTTTGTCAGTAGAGATAAAAAGTATGGCCTAGTTATAATATAGTGATGTTTATTAAATGACGGTGAAATATATCAACTTCGTTTTTAAATTAATAACTTACCACGGAGATAAAACATTTCATATTACTATAAAGCCACATAGATGACTCACTTACTGATATTAATGCTTACCTACTTCCAGATGAGCTAGAAACTTGAAATTTGGCAAACTTATAGCTTCTAGCCTGTAACCGACAGGGAAATTCCAAAATGATAAAAAAAATATTTTTTAACCCCCGAAAAAAATTCAAAATGTCGGTGCGGACCTTTCTTTGGAGGTCTCTTGTGGTTAAACTGTAAGACCTATCAAAAAACTGCTTTGGAATTACAAAAGTTTACATTAATTTGCAAAGAAAACTCACGCGGGGAGAAAAGTGAGTGTTCTTATAAAACCACTCTAGATCTTTTGTACAACCTTTAAATTTAACTTTGGTATTTTTTTAAAAACTTACATTGGCTTGTAGACAAAATTGTTTCAAACCCACTATTAATTCTCTGGATGTATCTCGACTCGTCCACTGTTATTGTTCTGCGGAAGAAAGTAAACACATCAACTGGTCCACCCTCCGACACATCAACTCGTTCACCCAAACGTGGATTGCTCAGTGCAAAAGCGTTCTAAGCACATGCTGTATACCGTAAACCCCCCTTTTCCCCGCACCCCAAAATCAAGTAGTAAAATTTCACAGCCCTGGTATCACAGTTGGTCGTCAAAATACTTAATATTACATTCAGTCATTTCACATGTATTGTACTAAAATCAAGTGGTTATGTTAGGTTAGGTTAGTTAGAGTCGTAATTACTTAGTACGCTTTTGCACTGAACAATCCAAGTTTGGGTGGACGAGTTGATGTGTTTACTTTCTTCCGCAGAACAACAACAGTGGACGAGTTGAGTGTCAACCTATTTTCTTTATTAAAATCTAGCAAAAATATTATTTAATAAATTATCAAATGTCCAAGCACACTCTAAAATTAACGTTTTAAATCCTTTTTAGTTCCCTACTCATTCAAGTAGTTGAAATTTAATATTCATGCTTTACACCACTGTTACCTACTAGTAATTTAATATTAACGCCCTTTACTGAAGCTACTGGCACATTTACCATTAAAGGGCTTACACAGCCGGCTGACTCGAGGGGTTGGGATTCGATACCAACTAGTAGTATTAACGATGATTTGTATCTTCCTCAGAGCTCTCCCGTCCTTTTTCCAGGGGAATGCTAGTGCATCTATTTAGAAATTTGCCCTTTTTTTTATTAGTTATCGTGTATTTTTCTGTAGGTTGGATGGTTTATGTGGTTGGTAAGTATTATTAACCTTATAAGGTATGATTAATAATTATAAGTGATTGCAGAATAATGAACATTTAATCTATTTGGGCCAGTTTCATAGTCAAATTTAGTACGCCTCAAGTGCGGCGCTACACTAAGTACATGACGACACCTACCTAAACTCGAATGGAATGGGCCGTTCTCACATAGGAAACTGGCCCATTCCATTCTGGTTTAGGTAGGTGTCGTCATGTACTTAGTGTAGCGCCGCACTTGAGAAGTACTAAATTTGACTATGAAACTGGGCCTAAAAACCCGCTTTGGTGAGCACTTGGATTTAGGCATCAACCTCGTCTTGTCTGGTTTGCTAGTGATGGGAGGTTTAATTCAAATCTCGATTGAATGTAATAACTAATAAGGGATGTTTTTCATAGTATTTTTTCACTCCATCTCCACACAAATGTGAGTACATTTCTTCCCAATTCTTTCTCATCATAACCACCCCAATAGTATTAATATGTGTATAGGCCAGACGGGTAGTAAGACACGCTGGGCAGAAATTTATATCAAAAGTGAAAACAGCAGAACACAGCTCATAGGAGTAAATCCATAAATTGAATGGATGCAAAAAGGTAGGTGCGGGAAAAAAAATCCTGTCAATATTGAAAAAAATGTAACTTATGTTATTATTATTTTCTCGGTATTAATAGACATTAGATATCAAGGGAAGAAATGAGATACCTACTTTTGTGGGCGCATGGTCTAAGGCGTCACTTTCGCAATAGACTAAGACTGCTGATGGTGGATAGATTGGGGTTCAAATCCCGGTCGGGTGTTTTGAGTATGGTTTTTCCTAGGTTACTTTCTATTCTCCATTTCTACGAAAATGCGTGTTCTCTTCCTTTAAATTCAACCTTACTCATCCCTAGCACATTAGCGTAATTATTACGTGTGCGTACAACCCGAAAGGGTGGTAAGAAGCAATGCTAAAAAAAGAGAGAAAAAACATAACTCTTGATTATATGATTTGACGTTTGATATTGATCTTCTTATGTCAATCCTATTTTCTTTTAGCACCGCGTCTTATTACCCGTTCGGGTTGGACGCTTATGCACTAATTACACTAATGCTTATGGGTGCCATGACTATTATATTGGTGACCTGGTGGTCTAGGGGTAAGGTATCAGACTTCTATGCTGGTGGCCGGGGTTCAATCCTCGGTCCCGGCAAAGGTTTATCTGACTACCAAACCCTTCCTTCACCTCTGACAAGATATCTTGTGAATGTGAGGAATGCCAGGCCACCACCGTGGTTCGGATTCCACGTTAAACTGTAGGTCCTCCAATTCATCTCACAATTAGCCTACCATTACACATTAGCGTAAGTGCGTATAACCCGAACGGGTAGTAAGACGCGGTGATAATAATAATATTATATTTAGATTAAGTGTACCCTCATTTGCGTGGAGGGAGAGTGGAAAACCTTCTTGGAAAAAACCCTCAGTATACCCGACCAAGATTCGAACCTCGATCTCCCCGGCATTGGCAGTCTAGCCTACTACAGAAGTTACGCGTTTGACCACGTGGGCACCGAAGTGGGTTCCCTATGTTAACTTTTTGAGCGGTCATAAAATAATCTCCATTCGGCGGATAGTTTTTACCAATACCTTCTACAACACCGCGGGTCTCGTTTTGGCGTGACATCGTATTCCGCGATCTTGTGACGGAGGAACCCAAATAGATTATGATGATGGTGATGTGCTGGGCGCACGCACGGTCGGCTGTACAATGAATTCAACATGTCAGTGATCCACCCTAAGGGCACATACCTCGCCACAACATTTCGGTCGCTGACACCAGGCCCAATTCAACACACGCATCCACACATACACATATAATGTGTGAATTCCGAAATATCGGGGGGACCGTGTTGGATTCCCTCATCTGCCACATATGACACTATTATGGGGGGATTAATTAGAATCTACGAGGATCAATCTTGTGCCCTTGTAGTTTATCTTTTTGCATTTCTAATATTTTACCAAATAATATATTGACAAAATGAATTGGCGTGGAATTAAGTCAGTAGAAAGTTAACTTAAAGCACGTTCAGCTCCATAAATCAGTCGATAGAACGTCTGCTTTATGGGTTATGGGCCCCAGATTTTATTCCTAGCATGTATAAAAAAATTGTTGATAAAATTGAGGATTCCCCTTTTATTGTGGTGTATTACGTCCAGGGGACTGTGTGCTGTGTCTGTTATATGATTACTAAAATTTGTAAAGCGTGTGCTGATGCAACCAGTCGGTTCTATTTTGTTTTTATAGTGCTAGTATTTTCTTAAGCTGAACATAATCTTCCTATGTTGGTATTATTCTTTATTTAATTTTACATTTTTCAAAAAGGAATTTAATATGTTCCGCTGATACGGAAATGGAACCTTAACTTTGGGAATAGCCTAATTTGGGCAAAAAAACCCAACACTTTCTATTTATCTTTGATTAAGGTAAAAAAAGCAACTAAATATTTCTTTGGATGATTCCTATCATAAAAATTAATATAACATAGGCCTAATCCCTTAAAATAATATTACATTTAGTAATGTCCTCACTTTCAAAATATTTTGTGTAGTACAAATACTTTATTATTTTTACATATGAGATGGTGTGCAGCTATGAATACCTCATATTATTATACGAGGTAATTTCATTTAATTGAAAAAAAAAAGGTAATTGCCTGGTAACGTGATAAAAATGATTTTTTTTCTATTCCCCGATTGAACATTACCACTGCCAATTAAAATAAGAACGATGGGGCAAATATGATTACTTCTTATTATAAGTTTTATGTCCATCTTTATAAATGGCGGGGTCTATACAAATACGGCTGGTGATGTCTATTAATACCGAAGTATGAATTTATAGCTATTTTCTAAGATACTTAAAAAAGAAATTTACTGTCATATACATTTACATTCCTGCGAGTTATTAAACTATTTGTTGTCCGGAAAGTGCATTAACACGAATATTGCATTACTACCCTTGACGACCAGTTATTTGCGTGGTAATTTAAAAAAATACGTCCATCTTTTTCACAAAATTCATATATTAACTAGCCATATTTTGTTTCTGTCCGTAATTAGATAAACAAACGTCCATGGCATTGAGTAAGGGTAAATTCACGACGTTAGCAGAGCTTTTTTTTTAAATTTATTAATATAAACTCTCACTTTTTTATTTCCATTTTGCTATTTGGTATTATAATATCTATTAATATTATTTTAGTAGTATGACTGAAAATATTACATAAAGTGGACTGGGTTTGTTTATTTTTGTTTAGCGAACAATTTGAAAGTATTACTGCCTGTCTGGGTTGTACGCATTTAGTTACAATAATAGGGCAAGGATTAATTAAAGTAGAACTTAGTGAAAAGGTTCCCGTATTTGCGTGGAAGGGGAGTGATAAATAATTTAAGTAAAAACTCTTCTGTACTCCCATCCGGGATTTGAACCCTGACCTCTCCGCCACAGAAAAATCTGACTATATGAGCCTGGCGTTTAGTCCACGAGACCACCTAAGAGGGTAATCACATTTATTGATTATAAAATATCCCTAGTTCGACAACAAAACACAATAACAAATAAAATTGAGTCCATACATTTGTTTATTTAGATATGTAACAATACATTTTGAGACAAAATAAATGGATTATTTTGTTCACTGGTTGTGTAAGTATTGATTAATCAGATTTACTTTAATTTGATCTTGTTATGTGAAAATTATAAATTAATATTTTACGACTAGAGATTCTATTTTTATTTTCAAGGACTCTATTTAAATTCATATCTTATATTCTATTAGTGTATTGGTTAGTTGTTAATCCCAATTAGCTGGAATATTTCTCCTTTCCATATTAATTTCAAAAATAAAATAACACATTAAAATAGTAACTAAAATTGGTTAATACCACTCATTGGTATAGTAAAATCATAGCACTTTTATCTGGACAGAAATATTTCGTGAGCAATAACTTATTTTGCAAAAGCCTTTCTGAAAAACGATTTATTGGACCAAATTAGAGTTAAATCCTACACTTGTAAAAAAAACTTTACCATCTAATATGTTTTATTAATATACTTGATTTATGGTTTATCGTGAAGTCCACAAGTAGTTCTAAAATTACTTATAAATATAAGAGATTATATCTATCTTCTTAGAAACCTGTACCGCAACTGGTCGTGGAATTTATTCTGAAATAATATTCAAATGTTCACCCGAATAGTGTAATTCATATTTTAAGGAAATATCTAAAAGTGTAGTTAGTTAATTACTAACGACTGGAGGTGGGAACCTAATGGGTTTCAGTTCGAAACCTGGCTATCTACTCATTGTAAAGTAATTAAACGATTAAAATAATCTAGCTCTCCAAACAGAAAGAAATCAAGTAAGGCTAATTTAATGTGCAGTTATACATTAAATATGAATTTCTAATAATAATGGTACAGTTCTAAATCGAATTTTGTGCAGCTATAAACACGGGTACCCGAGGATATAAATTATTTAAATAAATAAAATAGATAGGCTAAAGTATATATTTATCTAATTTATTGGGTAGCTTATTTTTTACCTTACTATTTGCAGTTTTGACATCATAATTATATATTAGGGTTAGGGAAAGATATAATAGTTTAAAAAAATAATTTTTACCAAACCTGAGTCATCGCTTTTGGGTGTCCCTTTTAAGCTCATCACCGGTTGTGGGCCACTACAAGACGACCGGTTTTAGGTGTTTGATGGTTTTGAAACGCCATCGGCTGAAATCGAACCGAGAACCTTAAGGTGGGATTATAGGTATTGTGAGCTAAGAGCAGTATTTTCGGCAGTTTTTATATTAAAAAATATTCTCGGTAAAATGTTTACCCAGAATAAGAACATAGTTTAATTTTCTTCGCGTAGTAATTTCAACAGTTCTATAATTTGATGAAAACTTCTTATCTTAATTTAAAAAAGTTATCATCAAATGCTAATATGTTCATGACCAATATTTAGGAACTGCTGAAATTGCTATGTGTACAAAATTAAACTCTTTGTTTATAATGGAGTAATGTTTGATTAATTTTGCCGAAAAGTGATTTACTTTGAAAACTGCAAAAACACTTATCTTTTCTCGCGTCCGTTTCCATCACACCTTAAATAGGTAGGCCTACTCATTTAAAGATGCGGGATCGAATATCCTCGAGGACCAGTAGTTTTTAAAGTTTGGTAGTCTATGTGTGCCCCCGCGGATAGGCCAAAATAATTGATTAATGTGGGGTGGCCTTTTTGGTTCCGAATTAACGTAATTTTTACCTAACGTTATTTAAAACATGCCTGTGGGTCTCTCATTTAAGTGTTTTCATTCAAATATGATTCATTTTACTATATTTAATTTTATGCCTGAACATCAAATGAATATTAACTAGGAGACATTTGAAATTGGTAAAGGTTTTTACTTTTGCAGCTTGAAATATAAAATATATAATTATTAATGCTTTAGGGGATTTTAAAATAACACTTTCATTCTAAAGAAATCATTAGTTAAAAAAATAGTAGTAGGGCTAAATAAAAGTATTTTAATTAGTAAATTGATTTGTTGTTAACTGTTGGGATTCTTGGTATCAGTGTTAACGAATGAGAGAATACACAACCGAAAAATATTGAAAACCACTCTTGTAGACATTTAAAAACGATGAGCTAACTCTTTAATCGACTTGTTTGTGATTTGTTTTATTAGTACGTTCTAACACACTATATATATTTTCTGTGAAGAAACCTTAAGAAAATACAAATGTTATTTTTTTGCAGTACATCTATAACGTATTTTACTATATTATTAGTATTTTCTTAAAGCTAATGATATTCTCTTTCAAAAGCGACAGTTAAAGAATATATTACTTGACGTATGAATATAAGTTAATTGTTTTAGAAGCTTCTTTTAACTGCAAAAAATAGTTTTCCCTGTCGGAATATGACTGTACCAAAACAATTTTGTTTATAAGAAACCCACTTTCAACTACCAACATTGATTTAAAGTCACTAAATTTGGCATTCTACGTCTGATTTGATTTATCAATTAAAAATGTAATCAATACATCTGTCAAAGGCTTCAAATAACTACTTCATTATAGACTACTCTACAATTGCTCTCTAAATAATTAATTAAGCGGACTAAGAATGTAAGTATAAAATGTGATAGTTTTTACCGTCATTGTGGCACCATGAATTTCCAGTTTTTAAATAACGGGCCTCCTATGAAAATCAGATTGTAATTATCAATTAATTTATTATAATACAAGACTGGCACCTCTGGTCACATGGTATAAGGCATCAGACACAGCGGCCCTAATGCGGTGAAGGTGGTTTTCCACAATTGACTTTATCATTGTGGTTTTCCTTGCCCTTTTCCTCGTAAATGTGGGTGCACTTACTTTAAACTACCTTCCCAGCATTACACATTAGATTAAGCAGTTAATAACCCCAATGTTAATCGTAATAATAACCAACTTAAGACGACCCCCTCGGTCAGTGAAAAAGTATAAATCGCTGTTAAGCCACACGGGTTAAAATACAATGGTCTATGTCGTTTTATGAAACTACGTATTTAATCTGTCTAAGCTTATACTCTCTTTAGTCCGAAAGAGGGGAAAGATAACTATTAATCTATTTATCTCAAGGTAAAGAGGAAGGCTCGCTGCTAGTTTTCAAATATCTTAAAATTTTCTATTGTGAGCCTATACAAATTACTACATTTGTTAGAGGAAGGATAGCTCTAGATCCCTTTTTCATCAAGTCTGCTCACATAACTCTGAATATTGTCTTAAAAATTCGCTGAAGATTAGCTAATGTCACATTTTCCCACTTTTTTTCTATTAATAAAACTTAGACTATGATTTATAGGTTTATTAAAGAAAAAGAGCAATTTTGAAATCTTTTGACTTTGTTTTGGTGTGAATCATATTAAAAAAAATTCATTTTAGAATTAAATATTGCGTTAGGGCGTACGACTATTTCTCGCTTACCGAGGTGGTCCCCTTAAGGAAGTAGGATGAAGAAGGGACTAGTAAAGCTGTACATCGACATTCACCCTAAGAAAGAATGGAAGATGAGAAGGTGGAATTGAATAATAGAAACAATGCACCCGGTTAAGCTAGAGCCTTGACCTTCCAGAGAAAGGCCCACCCCCTTTCATGCTGGTGATTGTCCTATCAGACACGTTGTTTGTAATCGTATACAGATAAATGTATCCACATTGTAGAGGAAGCCACAGGGTCAGAGAGGTGACGTTTAACCTGTTTGTATTATTATTTATGAGGAGGTTCGGATGCAGCAGCCGCCGCCACCGACTCAGAAATGTTATTCAAAGGGACACCAATTCGGGGTCCACGACCTCTCCAACAGAGCTAACACCCCACCACCACCCCTTTCCCACCCCCTCATTGTTTCCACTGAGAGAAGTCCCGACCCCAAACACTATATCATTCATCTTCCATTTCGTGATACACTTCTTATCTTCTTCTTTTATACGGATAATTATCCTTTAAATATTAAACGAAGTACAGCACTGGTGATGAAAATGTGTCTGCTGTGTCTATATGTTTTAATTGAGACTCTTTAGTGGCAAAATTAATTACTCCAACCACCCAATCCTATGAAACAAAAGCGTTTGGCACTTTAGATCAGTTGGTAGCGCGTCTGACCACTGAATTCTCAGTTCTCGGGTTCGATTCCCAGCATGATTAAAATATGTTATATTGTTTGAACTGGGGTTATCGTTAAAATGAAGCAGCACTTTATTCGGTGGCCCCGTGGTCTAAGGCGTCACTCTCGAAACAGACTAGACTACCAATGGCGGGGAGCTTGGGGATCTAATCCCGGTTGGATGTATACTGAGGGTAATTTTCTTAAATGGTTTTCCACTCGCTCTTCACGCAAATGTGGGTACACATCCTCTAAAATTCAACCCTCCACATCCCTAACACATTAGCGTAATTAGTATTTAAGTGAACTGGTACTAAGACGTGGGGCTATTATAAAAACTGGACTGACGATGCATGGGGAGATTGAGGCTTGAACCTGGTTTACCGGTGGGAATTTCCCCATGTGGTTTATCGTTGTGGTTTTCCCACCCTCTATCCACGCTAGAACGTGTAAGACTCCTTTTAACTGACCTTTACCACCCCTAACCCTTAGTTTAAAACATTAATGAGCTTGGCGTTAGAGGTACTAATTAAATAGCTAAAATACTCTTTCACAGTTATAAATGGACGTCCAAAATATTGGGTATTGCGTGGGATAGCAAGTCATATGCTGATAGAATAAGTTTATTTAGACAGTGCTTGTTAAGTACCCCTAAGATTCAAGAAAATATTGAAATTTATGGAAATGTTACATAACTATCCGAGAGAGTGGGAATATTAAGTTAAAGCAAGAACATGCGTTTTTAGCGTGGAGAGAGAATGGGGTAACCACAGTGATAAATCACATGCGTTATATCCCGCCGGTATATCCGGTTGATATTCGAACCTTGACCTCCTCTTGCATTTCCAGACGAATTTAATGTGAGATTGACGCCATAAACCACCTGACCCCCTGAATTGGTCACTGCCCAAGGGAAAGCCCCAATTTAAACAACTATACATATTTTGGTCGAGCCGAGATTGGAGCCTAGAAACCCTTAGCTCGCTAAGCAGATATGTGGAGCTAAACGCTCTTGTTTCTGGAGAGATGGTGGGTGACGATTTCGGATGAAGTGTAGGTAACACCTCCAGTACATCCTAGTCGGGGATCGAGTCATGGACTTCGGAGTCAGATTCAAGCACTCCGGCGTACACGCAACTCTTAGTGTGATGTTTCCATAACGTTTTCGGCCCCTCTGTTTGGGTATGACTGTACTAGAAGAAAGGGCGGACATGAATTACACTGTTACAAGTAGGAAGTTATTATTAATTTTTTTTATCACAAAGCATGACTTAATAAAAATCTGTGAGAGAAATCACAACTAGCGTATTCATCCTTTATACAATGCCGCGTAGTTACTAATTAGCAAACATCCCTGGTGGGAATTTCTTGCACGAAAGAAATTATTTCAAACAGTTCTTTAAAACGTCGTAGAATTCAAATTTAAGCAAATGCATAGGTCTTTATGCACGATAATAAACGCAGGGATACTAGAATAAAATTAACTGTGCTTTTCTTAATTGTAATGGTGGGCACGTGGACAAAGTTGTCAGACTTGTCTTTTTTTCTGATAGTGGGGATGTCGGGGTTGAACCACCTGGTGGATGTATTAAAGTATTTTCTCTCTCAGATAGTTTCCCACTCTCCTTACACGTAAACGTGGATACACTAAATTCTACCTTACTTATCATACCCAATTATTTTACATATTTGGATAGTCTGGACAGGAAGTAATAAACGGAATGAATTTATTTTCACAATGAACATATGTGTAAATGACTAAATTACTTGTTTACTAATTTACTATTGTATTTCCAACCATCTAAAAAATTTGACATCTGAAATCCAACTTTTTTTCGGTACTAAACATAGGTTTTCCCCAATATAATTTAAGAAATTAATTATTTAATACCCGCCTCGGTGGCGTAGTTGGCTAACGTGCTAGTCGTGTTGAGCTCGACTGCTGAGGACGGGGAGATCAAGTTTCGAATCTCGGTCGGGTGAACTGGAGGTTTTTTTCCTAAATGATTTTCCACTCTCCCTCCATGCAAATGCGGGTTCACTTCTTCTAATTCAACCTTCCCAATTCCTAATACATTAGTGTAATTAGTATTTAAAGCGTATAACCCGAACGGGTAGTAAGACGTGGTGCTAAATAATAATTATTATTACTAGTGGAAGTACCCGGCGTTGCCCGTAGTAACCACGCAATGCTCTTCATTTTATTTCTTCCGGCCCAGTTTTTAATTAATTAAAAAAATCAAATCAAAATTTGAACATTCTGGCATTGAGGTGAACATGTTCGTGCGCGGGGGCTGCTTTTTTAAAAATAATTTCAGACCTCTTCGTGCAATAGATATCGCTAAATATTCATGACAGATAGACATATTTATCAATGTAGTTTTATGGGACCATATTTTTTGAAAATTAAATTAAATATACGGTCATCTATATATGTCTAAATATATATTTATTTTTCAAAATGAGACAACGATGAATAAATTTGTTTGTAAACTGAAATAATAATATAGGTTAGGGAATTCCAGAATTTATTACTGCCTCTGTTCTGTCATGGATATGCTGCACGGTCTTACTTATTTAATACCACCATTAAAATCGGTGCTTATAATTCCTGATATGTTTATTTCAAAATAAAGTTTCTCAAGAAAGCTGAGATTGTGAAAAATAAAATTACTCATTGAACATGTCAATATAATAACTTCAACTTGACGTGTTTAATATTCTACTAACATAAATTTGTAGAATGTAAGTTAGTTAAAGAGACACAAAAACACATTTAAGTTTGTTACATGCAAGGTCGTGTTTAACAGTACATTATATTTGACTTTCAGAAATAAAAACAAATGCAATAGTTAGTACCTTGAATTTATGCAACGTAAACATAAATGACATCTTGTGTTCTTCCTACAAGAGTGGACAAGGTATATAGTCCGATCATGTTCATTTTACTCTTGTTTCTGAAACTTGTGAAGTTGTTTATTTACTCCGATTCTTACTACCTGTCCGGGATACGCCGCGGCATCACAAGAGAGGTGCTGGGGGTGTGGACCGCACCGTGTGACACCATTACAAGGGGTGACACCAAAACGACTGCCTATAAAAAAAAATTGTGGAGTGTATCGGCAGAACCCGCCTCAGTGGCGTAGTTGGCGAATGCGCTTGTCGTGTTGAGCTCTACTGCTGAGGACGGGGAGATCGAGGTTCGAATCTCGGTCGGGTGAACTGGGGGTGGTTTTTTCTAAATTGTTTTCCACTCTCCTTCCACGCAAATGCGGGTTCACTTCCTGTAATTCAAACTTCCCAATTCCTAATCCATTAGAGTAATTAGTACTTAAAGCGTATAACCCGAACGGGTAGTAAGACGCGGTGCTAAATATTATTATTATTATGTATCGGCAGAAATGTATTGTTTAAAAAATATCCCTGTAGTTATCCACAGCTACAAAAACATGCTCTGTGCTAATTTACCATTTGAACCTTACGGGTAGTAAGACGTGGTGCTAATAATAATAAAATAATAATAATACTATGTAGCACCCTTAATCTTGAACTAGGTATTATTCCCTAGCAAACATTATTGAGGGGAAGTTGGGCAGGTAAGAGGGCGTGACCTCACCCGGATACGATAGTAACAAGACATCCTGTAGATTCCGGAACCACAACAATAATTCTTCCAGAGTGGCTGGAAGGTCAATGACCTGGATTTGTTTTTATGGTCCAGATCGCTTGCGTACCAAGGTGAAGGGGAGGTCAGGAGTCATGAGGAACGGTGAATCGAGAGCGAGAGTACTCACTCACTCGTACCGATCCTGAAGGGAAGAGGGGTAGAGGAGAGAGGGCGGGAGTTTCTCCGTCTGTAACCCAGGGACCGCACCTCCTGAGATCTGGCTTGGCTCGTCCAGCGCGGGGCAGTCGGGGAAAGTTGGACAAACAGTTAGGCCGATTCTACACTAGTGGTTAAAACGCGGCGGTTTTTTTCTGCTAGCTTGCCCCCAAAATCTTGAATCTACACGTGACTGTCAAAACACTACTGTTAAACAGCTAACAGCTGTTTAAATACCGCGGTTGTTGCTTCCACTTACACAGAATGGTTTAAAAAATGATCGCATGATTCAAGGCGCTACTCTCGCAATATACTAGAGCGCCGAAGAGAGATTGCGGTTATTCCCGGTTGGGTGCACTTCCTCTAAATTAAACCTTCCTAATCTCTAACTCTTTAGCGTAATAGTACATAGTCGTATAACTCGAACGGGTAGTAAGATGCGCTGCTAAAAAAAAGTTTACTGTGATTCTGAGATGAGAAGGTAGGCAGAGGAAATTGACTCATATTCGCGTGTAGAGGAAATGGAAAAATCATAGCAATAAATGTTGAAATAATGTTTAAAAAAAATCGTGGGGCAGACAGCAACTAACGTTTATTATTTCATTTAATTGTTTGAAATTTCGTAAAAATTCAATTTATTTAAATGAAATGCAAATAATTTCAAAACTATTTATTTAAAAACTGTTATTTTGTGTTATTTATAAATGTGTGGAAAAGTCTAATAAATAAAAAACATATTTTTTATTTATATTAATGTTTTCGAATACATTATAAGCACACATACATCTGAAAATAGTGTGTTTTTTAATTGTGGAGGAACTATTGTTTTCTATGTCCTTTGGTTTCATGTTTTAAAAATTCACCAGCATAAGGACACACACATGGCCTAAATTGCAAGGGTAAAATCAGGATCATAAAACATAGCAGACCAGACAGTTGAAATCCGTCAATAATGCTGGTGTGGTATCATATACTCTTTGAGAATAGCTGTTAATTGTGATGAAAATAGGGGTGTGTCGAGTCGTAAAATACAATTAATTATACTAAAACTATACTATTCTTAACAATAATAATGAAGAAATTAAGACTGTACCTGTGTAATTTAGTGAAAGGAAGTATTTTTTAGAAATAAAATAGCACTTCTAAAGTGAATGAAGACATGTCAGTATAATGTCGGGAAAACTACGTAACAAGATTCTAGGTGGGTCAATATTAATAATTATTCGATTAAACCTAAGCCAGGCCTTAACCGTGGTTCGGATTCCACGTTAAACTGTAGGTCCTCCATTTCATCTCACAATCACCCTACCATTACACATTAGCGTAGTTGTGTACAACTCGAACGGGTAATAAGACGCGGTGATGATAATAATAATAATAATAATAATAAACCTAAATAAAACAATACTTTATTTTTACTAAAAGCTTTTGTTGTTGTGGTAAGAAGGACAGCTCGCCTTACTACCCGTATGGGCTATCCGAATATTTACAATAATGGGATAAGGATGAAAAGATAGAATTTAGAAAAATGTATCCGCATGTACGAAAGGGTAGAGTGGGACTTCACCTAGGAAAAAACTCGACCTATTTTCTTATTTTTTTAAGCACCGCGTCTTACTACCCGTTCGGGTTATACGCTCAAGTACTATCTACGCTAATGGATTAGGAATGGGTAAAGTTGAATTTAGAGGAAGTGAACTCGCATTTGCGTGGAGGGAGAGTGGAAAACTATTTAGGAAAAATTCACCCCAGTTCACCCGACCGATGTTCGAGCTCCAATCTCCCCGATATCTGTAATTTAGTCTATAGAGAGGGACGCCTTAGATTACGCAACTACCTAGGCACGTTCCTAAAAAACTGTAAATTGATACAAGTAGAGTAGGATCGTTATGGAAACAATCTTACTTGAGAGTTCAAAAAGTTATTAAATCTTTTTTTGTATTCATATGACAAGCAATCTGACTACAGTCGAACGCTTCCTAAAATATATCTTGAGTGTCATAATAAGAAGCTTTAAGATCAAATAAAAAATAGACGGATGGTGGCCGCTATTATGAGGTTACCTTTCAACAACCAACTATGAAACTTTGCAAGTGGCAGAACACAACACTCGGCCTATGCACACATAAACAAAGACTGGTAACTTTTGAATTGTCAAATAGGTTTATTTAAATGATAGTCATACTTAATCTTGCTTATGAGAAATTTGGCCTTTGGAAATGATCAAAGCGACAGTTTTCGAACTGTCATTTTTTTATTTACGATACAAATGACCTTTGAAACACTGCAATGATTGTAGTATGTATGAATTAAACACGGAAAACGTGATCCAACTTTGTATAATAGAAACTATGAGGCACAACATTTTGTGCAACCTCACACGAGTGCCAAAAAATAATATTTCATTTTATTAAATTTGATTTTTAGGTGTTTTCCTTTCTCAGAACAATAAGTTGGACCGCAGTGTTTTTTTAATCTATCCATTTTCCTGTTTGTTATGTGAGATACACTGCATTGTTAGGACATGTTTTTCAAACGTCTAATATAATAAATAGAGGAAACTAAATTCACATATAGGTTGACAGAATTGAAATCCGACGTGAAGTTCCTATCAATACAGGCTCAGGAAGCAAGCGAAACAAGAGGAAGAAAGAGAGAGGGAGGGAGGGAAAGATAAGTAATAACTTGTGAAGATTGTTTAAGGCATTTGTATTCAACCTTATTTGAACCCGTAACCCTCCACCCTCCCTGATATAATCTATCTTTAAATTTGTACCCCCAAACTTATTGGTGCAAAATGCAAGTTAGGGAGCGGTTAAAGTATTACGTAAAAATATTTTTGGCCATTTTGGACCTCCTTTCTTCCATTGTAGGCAAAAATAAACAAAGCTCGTAACCCTCCTTTAAAGTGCGTACGTAATACTTGAACGACCCCTTATACATATTATATAATCTGCATCTAAGGGGGAGAGAGATAGAAATAGAGAGGGGAAAAATGAATGGGTCTTTTGTAGTTAACTCTAAATCAAGCCCTGATTATTTATTATTATTATTATTATTATTATTAGGTGTTCTGTCTTACGACAGGTCCATTACTTTTGTAAGTAAACGTAGACCACCAATTCTTTCCGCCCTCTACCGCTTGCAGCTCCCATAATATTTTCTTTATTTCAATTCATCCAATATTTTAATCTTCCTTCTTCCTACGCTCCTCTTTCATTCAACCTTGCCTTCTATCAGAAGACAGTTCCTCCTAAGGAGGTTTATCATGATATAATATACAGATATATTTTTATTTTACGGACTCCTTAAAATGTCTTCGTGCACCTCCGGGAGTACGCGTACCCCAGGTTGCATACCACTGGTCTAGGGGACAAACTATAATTTTATATATATATATATATATTCTTCCGTGATTTTATTGACGGTCGGGATAAGTTTTTTCCCTGACCTTATATCGGTGACCTGGCGGTCTAGGAGTAAGATGTAAGATTTCTGTACTGGGGGTCCGGGGTTCAATCCTCGGTCCTGGGACAGATTTATCTGATTGTCAAACCTTTCCTTCACCTCTAACAAGACGTGTATTAATCACAACTTGTGAATGAATGCAAGGCTTCCATCATGATTCGGATTCCACGTTAAATTGTAGGTCATCTATTTCATCTCACAATCACCCTACCATTACACATTGGCGTAAGTGCGTATAACCCGAACGGGTAGTAAGACGTGGGGCTAATAATAATAGTCTGGTCTTATATTCTCTTACAATAGTCGAATCACTTTAGGACCTCAGAAAATTTTTAACTTATTTCAGAAAAAGTAGCCATCATGCACAGCTAAAAAAGATACGCAGCATTCCCGGTTTGGTATACAAATACATTAAATTTAATGTATAATTTAGAAAAAAATAAACTGTTTGATAAGGTTTTCAATATAAAATCCAATCATAGATCTCAGGTTGAGTGAAAATTTAATCTTCACTTGGGTGTAAACGCAGGCTAACTATCGAGGTATTAGGAGTTCACTATACATTTTTGTATCCTGTACTGGAAACTTAGCTTATTCCTTGGAGCGCTTAACTCCCGACTATAAAAATCCTTCAACGTTTAAAATATAGACCATGGTTCAAAAATGGTTGAAGACACTCACCCTCCCCCCGTTTAAGAAAACTATCCGAGTTAATCGATCATATTCAGTTCGAATTTCCAACAGTTTCTTGAACACCCACATTAAAAAAAATACAAATTTTCCAACTCCCATGCTGTAAGATAAATTAGTTTATTCATTCCTTGAGGCAATACGAGTTTTTTTCTCCCTTTTTCACTAACAAACATTTTCTGAGTCTCTTGTATCAGTGAGGAGTATCTACAATGAATTATTTGCAACTACAGTACTTACCCCTCCCAATAAAACACTGATTAGAATCCCTTCTTGAACTGTGTTATATTACAAGTTTATTACTTTCTCCAAGAGCTAGGTAATTGGTGTTTCAGTTTTTTAAATATATAAATCAGAACTAAATTAGGTAGCTTATGAAAGCAATATTATAGCGATTAAAGATAGGATTCCAATAACGTGAAAGTTTGTTTTCACGTTCATACATTGGGTGTAGCTATTCATATTGGGGAAAAGGTGGGAGAAGGAAAGATATATCTTCAGTTTAGTTTCCCAGTTGTGAGAAAGTCGATGTGTGTTTCATTTTTTAAAGCTGATGATTTTATTAGAAATGTTGGCAGTCTGCAATACGAGTGAATAGATATAAAATAATTGGACCGGAAAAAGTTTTGTAGTCCTGACGAAAACGATCTTTATCGGTTCAACTCAATAAGTCGACCGTTGAAACCAGGCTAATGTGTCTGATTTATGCCAACAGCTGGGAAAATAAGGGCCATCGACATTTAAAATAAATAGTTATGTGGTTTATTTGGCGCTCATGAAAACGAGGGTTGTAACCAAGATAATCTCGTCCAAATATTATTTTATTTGAATTCTGTGTCACTATTTTATTTCATCACGTCCTACTACCCGTAGGGACATTTGAATATACTATTAATTTGGTATGAAGAAGGTAGTATGTAAATTAAATGTGCCGGCATTTGTGGGGAGAAAGAGTGGGAAACAATTTAGGGAAAATAATACCCTAAGTGCGTTCGGACGGGAATCAAACCTTGACATCCCCGTCACCATCAAACTGCACCAGGCTAGACTAACGATGCGGGTAATGTCAAACCGAAGGTGAAGAGGAGATCGGTGTTTGAATCCCGGCTTCTTAATACGCGGAGGGTATTTTTTTCCTTAACTGTTTTTCACTCCCTCGCAAATTAAATGCAAGTACATTACGTAAACATTTTATTTTATTCATCCTTTTGCCATTAGTGTGAACAAACGTATATCCCGGATATGTAGTCAATGTCTTAACACATAAAAAAGGAGGTGGTAAAGTCATTCCCACTGCAAACAAGTGGAATTAAACATCGACCTTGTGAGTCCATAAGGCATGATAATCGTTGCTGGCCAAACCTTTCAGGTGCCTGCTAATTTTTTTTAGGAGAAGTGCTCTGAGTTAAGAAGGAAAACCATTTAAAAGGAAGGGCAATGAATCAGGAAGCTATTAGTATTTCTTATAGATCTCCATCTGCTCTATAAAGTAATGTAGCTGAACACACCCATAGTATCATATTCTGAAAATTGAAAAATGACACCTGGACACGGGAATCGAACCCGGGACCTTCGGCTTAGTACGCCACTGCTCTTACNCTGGATAGCTCAGTGGTAAGAGCAGTGGCGTACTAAGCCGAAGGTCCCGGGTTCGATTCCCGTGTCCAGGTGTCATTTTTCAATTTTCAGAATATGATATCTAAAAGGTGTAATCCTCACTAAAATGCATTAACAATAGTTTCGGCTATTTGTTTCATTAATATATGCAATCCTGTACAATTATATAGAATTATTATTATATAGAATTATGAGAATTAACCCCGGTATACCATTTCAGAATCAGGCACACTATCCTTCCGGCCAGTGGTAGGTCAATGAACCTTTCCAATAAAGGTTCCAATTGACTTTTAAGTGCATACACTTTTTTTTAAATTTCTTTAAGTCTTTTAACCATTTATTAGGAGTTAAACAAAACATCTCAACTTATGTATGAGCCCCGAAGTCCCTCACCCCAGAAGATGGTTTAAAAAACAAAACTAAAAACCACGTTACTTATAATGAGGGGAGAATAAAAGATGGAAAACATCCATTAATCACGGCCATCCTGAGCCTTTACTGACAGACACTCGCGTGCTGGGGAAAAAAGAACAGCATTGGTGGCTTTGAAAGGGTCGCCATATTGGTTCTGATCAAAGAGCAATAACACCAAGAAAGAGACTAGGATAGGGTGGAAACTTCAGTGAAACACAAACTAGAATCAATAAAACCGTAGACATAATTACTTGTCGGTTGTTTCGTCAGAGTGCGTTGCACCGATCGTGAGTCATTTGTTAACCCCGCGCGTTTGCCGTCAAGATCAGAGGAACTGGTCTTTCCTTGCAGCTTTTTTGTTTTATTTTATTTTTATGGCTTGGCAGATTATGATGAGATGCAATGAATAGAAGGCATGGTTCGGCGTTCCTCGTGCGGTTTTCTATTATTTTTAATTATTCTCTGGTAAGAAAACAAAAGTCTCATTGTTTGATATAACCAAACATACCACTAGCAGAAAAAGAGAGAGAGAGTGAAGCAGTGTATGAAAGTGAAAGTGACTCAACAGGCATGGGTTCGAATGCTATGTACACCACAAGGTGATCGCTTGCCTGAATTTCGAAAACAAATAAATACAATTTTTTTTAAACTGATTATTTCGAACTCTGAACCAATCCATTTTACATCTGATAAAAATGTAACTGTCACAAACACTTTGAAAACGATTTGGCGAGTGGGATAACACAACTATAAATCACCTTTAACTACCCTGCTTTCTTATCACGCAAATTATTGGTATCAACTTTAGAGGAATTCTAACGAGACCGACCGACTCAGTTTTGGCAACACCTGCTGGCTAGGGCCTTGAACACAACTCACCAATAATCTCTACTATATTTAAGCTTTTCAAAAACTATATCCATGATTTTTTTGTACCCCATTTTATTACTTGTTAAGGCAGGGTACAAATAGTTCTAGGGATGAGGAAGGTTATATTTATAGGAACTGTACCTGTATTTGCATGGAAGGAGTGTGGAAAGCAATTTTGGAAAAAAACCTTTAGTATACCCGACCGAGATTCGAACCCCGAATTTCCTGTTATCGGCAGTCTAGTATATTTCGAGAGTAACGCCTTAGACTATGTAGCCACCGAAGAAGGTCCGTAGAGTTTATTTCTTAATGTTTGAGTTGAATAAACTTTGTGAAACATTAAACAAGATAAAAGTATGTAGCATTACACCTAACTATACATTATTTGGCACTAAATAAATATAATTCTCAAAAATTGCGCAACTTAATGTATTCTTCATTTACCCTGAATTGTAGCAGACTTTCCTTGACGAAATATCCCAAGGTCCTATCTTAAAAGCTATGACACAGTGAGAATAATAATATTTAGCACCACGTCTTACTACCCATTCGGGTTATACGTTTTAAGTAGACCTAATAATTACTCTAATGGATTATGAATTGGGAAGGTTGAATTAGAGGAAGTGAACCCGCATTTGGTGGAGGGAGAGTGGAAAACCATTTAGGAAAAACCACCCCCAGTTCACCCAACCAAGATTCGAACCTCGATCTCCCCGTCCTCAGCAGTCAAGCTCAACACGACAAGCGCGTTAGCCAACTACTCCACCGAGGCGGGTAGTGAGAAGAAAAATCACACAGTTTCTGAAAAAGGTAATGAAGCAAATGCGTGTATTTCCTTTTCTGACGAAAATTGTTGCTTGCTACCTTTGAGGTAAACGAAGTGTACATTTAAAAAAATGTGAGATAATTTTATTAAATAATGCTTTTAAATTTAAAAAAACCTAAGGTAGACACTTCCAGAAAAATAGCTTTAAAAACAGAACTCAACTCTAATACAGACTCGTTTAAGGTGTCAGATTTGCATTAGACTGGATTGCTACTGACAAGGAGGATGAGGTTCAAATCTTAAATGGGCGCCCTGAGGGTGGCTATCTAGTTGGGATGTATTACTGTAGTTTCCGCATACTCTTTACAAGATAATATGGAGGAATTTAATTTAAATTAGCTTCCAAATTTCCACCTTTTAGTAAAGCCTTTAAGTTGAATATATTAATTGAAAAATCTTTAGCGCGAACACAATTCCAAGTCACCTGGCTATTAATTTATCACCATCAAAGGAAAAAACCACAATTCCCCTATAACTATTTATTTTCGACCGTGTCTGTAATCGAACCCGATACATTTAAACTACTAGATATGCGTGCAAACCAACTTTGTTAGGGTTTAAGACAAATGTAATACTATGAAAATGTTGAGACAAGGATACATTTTTATTATATGCCTTTTTAAAATAAAATACACATGCAAAGAGCACCGACGGACCAAACGTGGACATTAACTTTATGGCTCATCTCAACACACGGCTCTTCTAATGAGGATCTACGGCGAGTTTTATCATGACCTCCCCTCAGGTCCTATCACTAGTGTGAACAAAACACCAGGAAGAAACCGTTCGAAACTTAAGGCTCCAGTCCACCCCTCTGGAATTTACTCAACTCTATTAGTGAAATAAACTCCTGAAAAACCCGTCAACGTCACACTCACAATAGACTGAACTGCCGATGACGGGGAGATCGGGGTTTTAATCTCAGCCGGGTGTACATTACTGGAGTGGACTTTATAATAGATTTACACACACCTTTCCGGCAAATGCGGATACACTTCCTATAAATTTTGCCTTTTTAATACCTAGCACATTAGCGTAATTAGTAGGGCCTACATATACGTACAGCCCAACATGCGATGCTATAAAAGAAACTATTGAAAATGCTGAAAATAGCTGACTGGTACTAACTTGTGGTAGCAATTCAAATAAAAACGGCTGCTTGAAGGTCCGTTTTCAGAGTTGATACGCACCTGGAAAACAGGAAAAAACATGGAAACATTAGAAAAGTTTCAATACATCATTGGAAACTGTAAAAAAATAATCTTGAAAACCAGGAAAAGTTAAAGAATTTAAAAACCTTTAAAACCCTGGTTTTGGACCAAATCAAGTACTATAGATTAAATGTCTATCATCTTCATCATCATTTATACCTGAGTCGTGTGTGTGTGGATATATATATATATATATATAGTGACACATATATATAATGTATATATAAATATAATATTGATTTATTAGAAAACTGACAACTGGACAAGGTAATTGAACCCGTGACTTTTTGTTTACCACTCCAATGCTCTCACACTGAGCTATACTTGCTAAATTCGTGTACGTAAAAATTCCTATCCCATTTTTCAAATAAATTGATTTAAGATCGTGACACAAGCTACATCCTGAAAATGATTTATTTTCTACGCTTTGATACCAGTGCAGGCTATTCGCGAGCTATTATATAATATGAAGGGATAGGATCTAAGTGATGACTGAACGCCAAATAACCAAAGTGGCATTTACCTTGAGAGGGTATGTAAAATAATTCCCAGGTTTTTTATTCTTATCACCCGTTCAGGTCATACGCTTATGCACTAGTTGCTGTAAAGTGTAAGGGATATGAGGAATGTAGAATTTAGAGGAGGCGCCACTTTGTGAAGAGGGAGAGTGGAAAACCATTTAGGGAAGAACTCTCTTAGTACAACCGTATAGGATCCAACCCCGATCTCCCAGCCTAGTCTATTGGGAGAGTGACGCCTTAGACCATGGCTACCCAAGTGCCTTCCCAGTTAAACTTGTTGATCGGACCTCAGGCATACTAACCGTATAGTTTCATTTGACTATAATATCAAAATATATATTAATATTTGCATAGGACTTATAAACCAACTTAACCTAAGACAGTAACACCTAATACTTTACACCCAACTCTAGCAACAGTAGTGATAATACATCAGCACACACACAAGTAGGG
This sequence comes from Timema shepardi, assembly GCA_902151425.1. NCBI lineage: Eukaryota > Metazoa > Arthropoda > Insecta > Phasmatodea > Timematidae > Timema > Timema shepardi. The sequence continues at coordinate 140,310 of CABFVX010000620.1, read as the reverse complement.
AATTATTTAGGTGACTGTGTCTGAGATCAAATTAGGGTACTCGGCATCTTCAATCAACCTAGCTAAACACTCGTTTTTTTTCACCACATCTCATTAACCGATTGAATTCTGATCTGGTGGACTAAAGGTGTTTTTACTAAATGGTTTCCCACTCTTACTCTACGAAAGTTTGAATACATTTTATTTAAATTATACCTCCCTCATTTTTACTCAATTAGCTAAATGTATGGATAAACATATATTAATTTATTATACTCTTGTATTCGTTTTGCTAATGTAGTAGAAATAAGTAAGATATACATTATGAAAATGAACCTGAATTTTCGTGGAGAAAAAATGGGTAGTCATTTAGAAAAAAAACACCCCCAGTACACCTGACCAGGATTCGAACCCCGATATTTCCGTCTTCGGAAGTCCAGTATATTGCGAGAGTGAGGCCTTAGACCATTCGACCAATGGAATGGTCATCAACTAAATAAAACCAGAAGTAAATTGATAATTCAACTACAAATTTTATGAATCAACAACTAGTTTTGTTAGCCTAAGGCCACGATTGGTTTTCCCTGATCAGGTTTTAAAAAACTGTCTTCAAAATCTCTTCTCCCAAAACTATTGTTGTATAACGAATTTCCAATTTAAAACTGTCTCTTCCAAATACATTTTATTTTACTAACTTAAATGTATCATATGGTTAAGACTCCATCTCATGTTCGAAAACCGGGTATAGTTAAATACAATGTTATACTTGAATAAGAACACTCATCGTGGTGCGGTTTTTTGTATTATTCTCTTGACAAAGGCGAAACTTGGATCAGTTTATTTGCTGTTTTTATTTGTATAGTAATTATTCTTCAAATAAATACAGCACTTGCAAAACTACGCTACCTATCCCTATCTTGAGCTAATTCTATTCAGTCCACCTCATTAGATCTTATCACTTTCAGTTACACTTTAATGATATCCTCTCATCTGCATCTAGGTCTTCCCAATGGTCTCTTCCTATTGGGTTTGCTAGTCAATACCTTGAACACGGTTCTAGATTCCTCCATTCATGATGCATGTCATGCCCTACGTAATCTGCGAGATTTGTTTACTCTAACATTGTCTTGTGATGAGTATAGGGTATACAACTTATCATTATTTAACCTCCTCCACTCTATAAAATCTTCATCCCTGTTTGGACCAAATATCTTCCTTATCTTCCTTAGCACCTTGTTTGCGATTACCCTAAATTTCTTTTCGTCGTTAAAGGTGAAAGACCATGTATCACAACCATAGAAAACGACCGGTAAAACTATTGTTTTGTGTATTCTTAGAGTGAAACTCCTTGACAGCAGACGAGATGTTAACAAATTACTGACCGAGTAAGAGAATTAATTTTCCGACTACTCTTTTCCTAATTTTTACCCCAATATCATTATTGCTAATTAAAATTGTTCATAGCTATTTAAGCTCGTTAACCTGTGTCAAATGATATGTTGTTGCAGTAATATCTAAATTATCGTCCTCAATCTGTGTTCTCTGTGTGATCATATACTTGGTCTTTCCAGCGTTTGCTTTTATTAAATTAGAATACAGAAAACTTTAACACGATGTGACGTCTGTTTTGAGCTGTTGCCTGCCTAAGTTAGGTGTTATCCGTGGGATGAGGCGGGTTCTTAAAAAGTGATCTTGTTTCAGTCCAGTGCGGGATCATAAACAAATCAAGATGTGGTTTTGTAAACCTGTACATTTAATTGAAATTCTTACGAAGACGTGGAAAAACAGGACTGGCGCGCAAAATACACAGGATGGTTTTGATCATATTATCATCTCCATAAAAAGGGGGAGGGGAGAAGGTCAATAATATGCCAACATATAATGCTGTGTGTTCATTCCTCTTAAACAACACAGCCAGATATGTAAGATATAATTTGATCCAAGCTAAGTTTGCCAATTAGTATACAGATTTATTCTAGCACATTTAATAGATGCGATTTAACTTAGGGCAACGCACTACTCAGACAATAAAGAGGCAGACATGGCGCCATGTACAAAGGCCACGCAGTCAAGCCAAGTTTCTGGGCGTTCTAAGGGTCTGAACTTATTCTCCCTCCATCCCTCATATCCAAAATTTCAAGTAATATACTCTACTATATTGAATAAAAGATAAATCGCATCTTTTGAATACATTATTTGTAATCTAAAGATATACTACTATCGATTATAATAATTATTTATTTTAATATATGTTAGATCCAATAAATCTGTCGTCTGAGTCGACCAAGGCATTGTATATCGGCTGTAATCGGCCATTTTCGTGGCGTGTGATATAAAAATCAAAGCGGGTAGAGTCCAAATAATGACCGACCAACAACAGTGAAAAGAGTATACACCTAAACAAATGTATAATTTGTTATAGTTTTTTATTGAAGTTATCTATATACAATGTGGCTTTTACTAATAAAATTAGATTAATCGATCTATAATATCAAAATACTGGTTCATGACTGAGGATAAAAAGAATCTATCTACATATTGAAACAATTTTTTAAGATCTTCAAAAGATATTAACAAAATAAAATTATGATTTACACTCAAAATTCAACAGTTGTATATTTTTTAGGAACCAGTCGACGCCCGACAGTGATTATACATCAAGTACCGACCAGACTCGACCAGTCCTGATTTATTTAACTTGATAAACAAGTTCCTCCCATTTTGACAGTCGCAATCATGTTCCATGGTATTACATACACGAACATGGTGCATGTAATGAGGCGAAGAAACAGATGTACGTGTGATGTGTGAAGATGTGACAGAATGTAAAAGCGTTTACTTATTCAAACACGACACTACCATACAGAACAAAATGAGGTGAAACGCCAACATTATGTTCGAGGACACGTGTTGGATCATCGATCTGAATACGCGGAAATTATTCACTTATGGTGAAATGGAAAGTAATATATTTATTTTTCCATCATGTCACTATTCCGGGTAAACATTCGTTTCTCTCTTCCTATTGTTGCACAATCTTATATTTTTCTGTTGCCTGAATGTCACACAATCATAGAAAACTACAATATTTTGTGAAACCTCCCTGTAGACCTGTAAGTGCTCCAATAACCTTAATATCACCAGAGATAAGCCAAGAGTAGTCTGTTTACTGCACTAAAATCGTCGATATACTCTCATGCGTTTCTTTCAAGCAAGTGGCATGAAGTAGAGGAACTGATTAATATTTATTTACACTATGCAGAAGAGCTGGTTTCAAACCTAATTGCGAAGCATCTATATATATGCGCCTTGTGTTTAGTGTATAAGTCTTTCATAAAACTATTAATATCTTCCCCATAGTGCCCTCCTTGATGAAATAGCTGGAAAACTCAATTTTACTTTAGTTCCTTCTTCAAGTAATTTCCATTGCTGTACCCGGGAACAAAGAATTTTTAGCTAGCTCTTTGGTTAACTTTTGATCACTAAACTATTCAAATCTTCTTGCTTGATTAAATGTAGCGTGTCATCACTTATCGGTTGGTAGTCCAAATACTTGGAGGTGATAGTTCAGTAGGGTTTGCAGCATATTCATTGGCACTATCTTCTTCACTGGTCTCTTCATCTAATGCTTTTGGGGTAACTGTTACCAGCAGATCCTCACTATGTGGAATAGGCCTTATTGCAGTTAGGTACAGCAAAAGGCATATTTTTGAGTTTCCCAGCTAGCCACATCCTCAGATTAGGTGTGTAGGTAAAACAACACATACGTACGTGTAAACCAGTTCAGCTCCTGGTCACCAATCTTGCGAGAAAAATACAAATAATATGCACGCTTATCAATTTTAAAGATTTACTTCCTCAGAGTTCTCGTTGGAGGCCTATTACACACCAAGACTTGAAGTGAAATTTCTATTGTCATTTTCGAAATACACAAACCATAATTGACTTAACATCCAAAATATTTTTGGAGGTAAACAATCACATTGAGTAGCCTAATTAACAAATATTAAAATTGTACTTTATACCTATGGAATGAATACATATATAAAAATATAAAATTTATGACTAGGCCGATGCCGATTAACTAATCCGATTTCTCGGCTGGTATTGGCACAATCAGTCAAGGATAGTAGATGTTTTATCTTGCAGATATTTTATGCCAATAATTCAAAATCTATAGATTAAATTCTCAAGTCATGCAATTATAATTCATAGTTCCAACAAAAATATTTAGATTGTCTCTTGCATGTAAACACAAATTCTTTAGTTCTGCATTAGATATTTTATTTTATAGTAAACAGAAAAACCAACATTCCAAACAAAATAAACCATTCAATTTTATTGACTTTAAGGCTTATTTAAAATTATGAAATACTTTAGAAATATTTTAGAGATCCTCAAATAACAAAGGCACTCTATAAAAAACAATATTAAGTGGGCAGTGTTAGTTTATTTGTTGTGGATTTAGAAAAAATTAAAAATACATCATATTGTGGTGCGTGACGTCGGATGCATGCCGATTACTGAGCGCTCAAAGACCCGCTCGATCAATCGCTCACTGAGCACTCCCCGAGATCAGTTCTTAGAGCGCGTTCAAGCGCAGTGTCCAAATACCAATTGACCGCTGTTGCACATAGTCGTTTAATTATTTTGTCATTTTACTGAAAGTTTATATATTGATAATTTAAAAAAATCTAAATAGTCATCGGCTATCGGCGATATCGGTAGCAAAATATTGGCATCGGCAATATCTGCAAAAGGGCTTATCGGTCCAGCCCTAATATAATTTCATGAGACAGTGAATATTAAATTTGATCATGAAATATTAAAATATAACAATTTTGAAAAATTATAACTTTGATACGGGAATCGAAACATAAACTTTTGAAAGAGCTCCAATGCTCTACCACATAGCTAGAAAAAAATACACACTTAATTTTATGGAAACATTTTATTTTATTTATGCATAAAATATTATTTTTAGCTTAAAATTTAAATTTAACTTAAAATAGCCATATAAAAAATGGACACAAATAATTAGAAAGGGTATAGTTAAAACGTATAAAATACTTTGAAGCTAATGTTATGTAAATTACTTTTTTTGGAATTAAAATCTTTCTCAAAAGATTTTTCAATAGCCAGCTAGTGTTTAATTTTTATAACAAATTCAATAAAATTAATTACTTTTTAATACAAACTTATGTGTAGACATCCCTTAATACTTCTTTAAACTAATTTATATAATATATTTAAAGTGTACTGCTCTTACTGCCTTTCCGGGATCACAACATATTACTAATGGAGTAGGAACGAAGAAGGTATGATTGAAAGGAAATGTACCAGTGATATTCACACTAATGGACTAGGAACACGGAAAGTATGATTGAAAGGAAATGCACCAGTGATATTCACACTAATGGACTAGGAACACGGAAAGTATGATTGAAAGGAAATGCACCAGTGGTATTCACACCAATGGAGTAGGAACGAGGAAGGTATGATTGAAAGGAAATGCACCAGTGGTATTCACACTAATGGAGTAGGAATGAGGAAGGTATGATTGAAAGGTACCAGTGGAGGAAGAGTGAATAAACCAAACTCAGTACACTTAGCCAGGATTAAAAACCAAACCTCTTTGTTATAGGAAAACCAGACAAGACTGACGCCTTTCTCCAGGTTCCATTCTGAGAGATTTTTTAAAAGATGAAATCCGTGGTTAGATCCTTCATCAGGACCGAATTGGGGGATAAGGGGGTATGAGGGTCAAGGCCCTGGGCCCCACGATTTAAGGGGCTCTAAGAAACCCACGCAATTTTTTAGTTATAGTTATTTTTTTAATATTATAATTATTATAGATTGTATCAAATAGTTGTATGAAAGTGCAATGAAGATAGAAGTATATCATCTCTCATTCCAACAAGCATAACTGAATGCCACCTCATGATCAGGGAGTCAAACTGGAACCAAGATGTATCTATTATCAAAGAGCGTTAGAAAAGGATCAATGAGCACTTAGTATCAATCACAAAATATTTCAGATTCTTGAGGAGTGATTAATGCCACCTTTTATTTAGTATTTTCTCATTTTACAATTTACGCTAAGAGTTTAAGAAGATGTATGTATTTAGTTTTGAGTGACAGAAACTGATGTAATATTATGTCCAAGAGGGGGTGGGGGTGGGGGGAATGAATTCTGAGAAATGAGAACTATCTCCAGTTGTACAAGCAGTCTAATTTAAATACCATGAAATTAATTTAAAGGTGTTGTTCCTAAAAGTTAAAAATTGTTTACTGAATGTGGTTGTCGACTAGTCAGTTTACACTGAAAGGGAAACTGAATACGAGGGAAGGGGGTGTTACGTATTGTAGATACTTATTAAAAATTTAAATAAAGGTGGTGGGGCCCCACATTTTACAAGTGGCCCCCAAATTCCTTGAACCAGCCCTGTTCTTCATGTAGCAGGCCAATGAGAGTTTAGATGTGTGTGTTAGATCATTTTACATCTGAGCATTTTTGTAAATTCAAATATTCCTGCATAACTGGATTGTGAAGTTATATGTCAACTCGAATGTGTTCCCTACACCCACGAGTGAAATTTTTTTTTGCTAAAGCGATAAATGACATGTGCATTCAATAAGGTCAAGGACAATGACTACACGTTACCAGACTTGAATCTTCATAAAAAAAACTTTTCGATTTACCTGTCATTTCCCGCGCCCAGTAATGTCCAGAAAACCACCAGATCACAGATATTATTATAGGTGTGAAAGTGACAGGTATTATGTTCTTTCTGTCGTGTTGTTGCTCAGATATGACCGTGAACTTATTTTATACATCTGTGAGAAAACGACAAACGTGTTTGCTGCAACATACTCGTCTGGGATCAAACTGTTGGGCTGCTCGGAGGAAAACAGACTTACGTGTAAGATTTAAAGGGAAACAAAAACTCGAGATTTAACGTTTGCCTTGTAGTCGCTAAATTACATAATAAAATTTCTTACTAACAATCAACAAACTAGATAATTAGATAGCTATCTTAGTTGATTAACCAGCTAATTACTTGGACATAACATTTAAAACTGAATGCTAAGTCATTGACGTGCTGTGTAGTGCTGCCAGAATATGCAGATCTTGTTTAAACTGTACCATTGATATGTTCTAACCCACTCGCTCGACTAATCATGCATAAGCTCTGCTCTAAATACCTCACATTGGAATATATTTCCGTTTATACCTTATAAATGAGTGTTCAACTGAGTGATGAGAACAATTCACAGGCACGGTTTAAATAAACCTTGCTTACCCCACTGCCCTAACTCCAAACGATTGAAATGTTAGTATTTGAGCTACGCGTACACCCGCTTCGGTGGTCGCATGGTCTAAGACGTCATTATCGAAATAGACTGACCACCAACAACGGATAGATTAGGGCTCGATCGGTACTAATAGTGGGTTTTTCCTAAAGGGTTTTTCCTAAAGGGTTTTCCAAACTCCCTCTTTTCAAATGTGGGTACACTTCCTCCAAATCCAACCTTGCTTATCCTTAACGGAATTATAACATAGGCCTATGCGTACAACCCAAACTGGGATTAAAATGTGGTGCTAAAAAACAAAACAAAAATGCTTGCTTGACAGCAAATTTTCGTAATAATATTATCATTAACTATAAAAAAATAACGTGAAGAAATACAATTATCAGAAAATTTGTGTAGAATAGAAAGTACATTTTCTAGCGGATGAATCCCCGCTAAAGTATTTATTAATTCTTAGGTCATTAATCGAATGATCGCTACGAGTAATAAGAAAAGAGAAGCAACTACTAAACAGCTCTGAAACAAGATATAATTATTAACAGTACCCGTTTTCAATCCTATTTCTTGAATGAATATGGTTTGAAAATTAAAAGGCTCTATCAATCTGTGTTTTATTTTCCATGTAATCATTTATAGATTCGAAAGTAATGCAATAATAAATTACAGTGTTTTAGCTTTAAATGGGATGAAAAGGGATTGTCTGCTATGAATGGCGAATTCAAAGCTCAATATGAATGATATTGAAACCTAGGGTAGTTATGTGCAGTAAAATTAATTTTAGTTAGAAATTCATACTGATTAAAATGTAGGCCGTAGTATGTGTAACTACGAACTAAACGAGATTTAATATGGAAGGTATCTAGCTGAGAAATAGCGGATTAGAAGGTATGGTGAAATAAAGGTAGGACGGTATGATATCATAGGATTCTGGTAGAAAAAACTTTTAGAAAATACATATTTTGGTGGTCAACACTGATACAATTAGTTTTATTATAAGTGTTATTTTATAGGCATTTTTAATGCCTGTCAAAAGTGAGGGTAGAAGATTCCATCACTTGACCAATGAATCCGTGAGAGTAGATCCAGTAACTTTTCTAGACCTGCTTCGGACGCCGCGTGAGCTAAGGCGTCAGTTGAGCAATGGACTGGACTGCCGTTGACGGAGAGATTGGGGTTCAAAACCAAGCTGGATGTTCTGAGGGTTGTTTTCCTTAAATGGTTTTCCACCATCCCTCCAGGCAAATGAAGTTACTCATCCTATAAATTTAACCATTCTCTTCCCTAACACATTAGTGTAGTTAGTACATATACGAATAACTTGAACGAGTAGTAAGAAGGGGTGATAAAAAAACTTTTCTAGCTGTAGAGGATGTTCAAGTGAAAATTGGACTGTATATAATAATTACAAACGCTACTAAGCTGCTTTGATGTATTAATACGTCAAATTATATGTTATCCATCTTTTGAAACATTGTATCAATGCCAACAAAATAAAAAAAATTCTCTTAAGATTCACGTATTACTACCCTTCCTAGTTATCTGCATATTTAAACTAGAAGGCTATGAATAAGAAAGATAAAATTCTGAGGAAGTTTGCACTAGTTTGTTTGGAGGAAAAATATTTAAGAAAAATACCTCAGAACACTCCGCTGTGATTCAAACCTGGACCTCCCTGTAACCAGTAAACTAGACAGGACGAGACTGACGTATTGTCCACGTACCCACCGTTGCGGGCTAAAACATTGCTCAAAATATTACCCTGTCAAATCTAAAACACGCTTTTACAGATATCTCTTTCTGGTTTCATCCTGGTGATAATGTAACTTTACCTGCTTCGATGCTCACATGGTATAAGGCGTCACACTTGTGTTAGATTGGACTGCCAATGACAGGGTAATCGGGTGTACTAAGGTTGATTTCTAAAACGGATTTCCACTTTTTTTTCACGCAAATGCGGGTACATTTCCTTTAAATTTAACCTTCCTAATCCCTAGCTCATTAGCGTAGTTAGTACATACGCGTATAGACAGAACAGGTAGAAGGACGCGATGGTAAAAATAGCTATTTGTCTTTGGTTTTATTAAGGTTGTAATATAGCATACAATTTGTTCATGGTTTACCATGGTTCTACACATATGGTAATATAGTTTTCTTTCACACCATTGTTTTTATCTGATGGTATGTTCCTGATGTTACTGTGTGAATAAGTTAATTTCTCAATTAATTAAATTGGAAATTAATAATTCAATCATGGTAGTTATAAGAATTTGATAAATACATTTAAGATGCAGAAAAGAACTTAAGACTAATACAAATCTTTTAAACATGAATATCAAAAAAAGTCTGGAATGCTTACAAAATAGTATAATTTTCAATGCCTTGTAACCCAACTATTTGAGCTGTAAAGAAGAAACATTTCTTTAAAATTAACCTCACAATAAACGTATATTTTATTAGAATTTACTAAAAAATTTGAAAATATGTCAGCAATATTGTTGGTAAAAAAACCAATAAATCTAGATTCGTCCAGTTAGTCAGACCTCATATTTAAAAATAAGTAAATGTTAATTAAATATTTGATGTTGCTGTGTTTCTGTTTATATTTTAATGAGATAGCTGCCCATACTGACTTGAACTGAACCTTTGTCATTAACTATGAAGATTATCGTTACTTTAATTCAACTATATTTTCTACATATTTAAGGAAATTTATTAAATAAAAACAAACTTTTCTTTTTATAATTTTATTTTTATGTGAAAATAAAAATTTATTTTTCTATGATTTTTAAAAACTAGCCAACAGAATTGGGACTAGCCGAAATTTTGTAGGTGAGTTGAATAAATAAAAAATAATGATTGATGTGTAATTTTACGCGGTATCCCAAATAAGGAGCTTTCTACTATAAGCCTTTTCCTCAAACGTTTTACTAATTTAAAATAAAACACTTCGGCCATAAGCGGCACCATCCCACACAATGTCACATTTAAAATTATCACCGTTGTCACACAAACCAAGGTCAGGGATTCGTCTTTGTGACAAGAACTGGAAACATAACTTTTGCTGCTAACGATACTTAGTTACATAAAAATACCATAAAAATAAGTCTGTCATTGAAACACATGTCTATTTATAAAAAAAATACTAGTACGATTATTAGTAAACTTTTATTTTATGTCTGCGAGATTGTGTGCCTAGTCACGCCCAAAATTTAAATAAAATTCATTCGTTTAATTACTGTTGCTAACGCACATAAAATTAATGTTGTTTGACAAGACAGGCTACTTTTTTTTTAAGTTAAAACTTGACGACACTTTAAATACAATGTTATTTATTTACAAAATGTTTTCTTCCGAAACTAAAATAAAAATATATCTGGGCGAGCCCAATGTGGGCATATAAATGTGCTTGGGGCGTCAACCGGTCCACCCAAATCTCCAGCCAATCCAGCTGGAGAGAATCAAGAAAGTGCTAGACACATATTTAACAGTTAGGCTACTTAAGACTTGTTTACACGATCCCTGGTTTCCTGATTTGGTACAGCATTTTTACCCTCGTCGGTGGTCGTATGGTATAGCTTGCCACTCTCGCAATAGATTGGGCTGCTATTTATTGGGATATTTATTGAGGTTCGGGTCACGGTTGGGTGAACTGAAAATTGTTTTCCACCATCCCTCCATGCAAGTGTGAGAACATTTCCTCTTAAGTCCATCTTCCTTATCCCAATTAAATTAGCATAATTAATATATAGTCACATCCACTTCAGTGGCCACATGGTCTAAGGTGTCACACTCACAATATACTGGACTGCCAATGATGGAAAGAACGGGGTTCAAATCCCGGTTGGGTGTATTGAAGGTGGTTTTCCCCTAGTTGTTTTTCCCTCTCCCTCCACGCAAATTTGGGTTTACTTATTATAAATCCAACCCTCGTCATCCTTAACCCACTAACGTAACTATAGTATGATGATAGGAATAACAGTAGAGGTCAGTTACTAAAGTTACTAAAACAATTTTAATATATTAATACATAAAGTGATGTTATCTGCAGCTGTCACTTTTAATAGATATTATTAATACACATGAAATAACACAAATAGTATAGAGAAATGTTGGCAATGTTGGCCGCAAAGAACTATATTTGGATTTTCTCTAATGTTCTTCCAACTAAAATCAGGGTATAGTAGGCCTACATAGGCATATGATCCGAACATGTAGCGAGGCGCGGCGGAAAAATACCTATCCTGTCAACACCTGTCATGTTCACTATTATCAGAACTATAGCCCATGTTTTTTATGAATGAACATTTCTGACAGCTAGAAAAAGTTACTATTATACTTTCACGTTTTCCCACGTTCAATTCATTTAATCTACAGCTGTCACTTGTGATAGAGATTATCAATACCTATAATATAACACTAATAATGTAGTGAAACGCTATCAATGTTAGCGGAAACAAATTATGTGAGTATTTTCTAAAAGAAAACAAGGTGCTAAGGAAGATATGTGGTTCAAAAAGCGGGATCCGGGGTTCAATCCTAGGTCTGGGTTCAGATTTATCTAATAACCAAACCCTCCCTTCCCCTCTGACAAGAAGTCTATTAATCACAACTTGTGAATGTGTGAAATGCCAGGCCTCCACCATGGTTCGGATCCCACGTTAAACTGTAGGTCCTCCATTTCATCTCACAATCACACTACCATTACACATTAAGGTAAGTGCGTATAACCCGAACGGGTAGTAAGACGTGGTAATAATAATAATAATAATAATAATAATAATAATAATGGTCCAAAAAGGGATTAGTCTACTGTGGAGTTGAGAAGGTTACAAAATGAGTTGCATACCATGTATTCATCACAAGACATTATTTGGATAATCAAATTTCGTAGATTACGGTGGGCATGACATGCATCGTGAATGGGAGAATCTAGAACCTTGTTCATGGTACTGACTGGTAAATCCAATGGGAACAGACTATTGAGAAGACCAATACGCAGATGGTAGGATAACATTAGAATGGACCTGAAATACATGGTGTATTATGAATTGGACTGGATAGAACTAGCTCAAGATAGGGATCGGTGGCGTGCTTTTGTAGGTACGGCAATGAGCGTTCGAGTTACTAATTTCATAGAGTAAGTATTTCCTAAAATGTTCTCCAAATGTCCATTTGTAAGAAAATCAAAGGTAAAGTAAAAATTACAAAAATGTGTATATAAAAAATATATCTAATATTTTTCATCTTCGTTTAGCTATAAGCACAAGCGTGACGTATAGATCTATGTCTACTACAATTTAAGAGAAATATTTTATCATAGAACAAAAAGCCCCCTCAAAATTGTTTACACTGGAGAAACGCATGTCTCGTTATGTGTTTGGCTTGTTTTTACAATTGTGTGGGGTAAGCCGATTAATCATTTGCAATATTAAATAAATTGTTATTTTTTGTTTTTTTATAACCCGTTTGGTTCATACGCCTTTTAGGTCTGTTGGTTTGACCGATTCAGACCAAAAGTTAAACACACACAGACAAACACTCAAGTCACCTCCAGTTTGTTAGTTTGATATTTTTTAATCCTCATTTCGGGCTAAGAAGTGTTAGAAAAATATCTATCCAAGGTATTGTAGGCTCTGAAAAAAAGTAAAAGAAATGTTTTGACACAATTCTCAATTATTATTCTTAGTATCAAGGTAGAAAAACATATCAAAACTGAAATATATATTACTTTTAATATAAATATTGGTTGTACAAATCCATATAAAAATAAATAAATGAAATTCCTACAATTATTACCAGCCTTAGCCCTGTTTTAGGATATAATTAGAATTATATTATCTTTCTTTTGCAGCTCATATTAAATGCTTATAGAAAAAATACTGTTTTGTGCTTAAACTGTACATACAGCATAACATACAAAGATGATCAAGCGTATAGAAAAAGTCCCTAAATAAAAACATAAGAGTTAAAGTGAAATATTTTATTTAAAAACTGTACACTAGAGTGACTACAATTTGTAGAAAGAATTGACTTAATAGAGTTTGAACAATTTTAGTAATCACCTACTAATTTTATAATATGATTTGTTAGGAAGAAAATTATATTTTATTTACTAAAGTTAGTAAAACAATTTTAATATAATCATCTATTATATTCATACATAAGGACATGTTATCTCTAGTTGTCACTTTTGGTATAAATCATCACAAATAATATAGTAAAATGTTATAAAGGTTGGTCACAAAACTATAAGTTTGAATTTTCTAAACTGTTCTCCCAAACAAATCAGAGTATACATATCTTAACATCAGACTTAAACTAACCTGACTCATCTTTACCTGAAACACGGTAGTTATATATAATAGATTTGTTAGAGAAAGGCGAAATATATCAAAATTTTAAGCTGCAGTGATATTTCAATCTTATATCCACCCGCACTTATGATCTCATGGTATAGGACATCATCTTTAAAGCTGAACTGCTGGTGATTGGGACCAAAGTTCGAATCTCACCGTGCTTCACCGGCAGTAGTTTTCCCATCCCTTCCCCGCTAATGCGAGTGTACCTACTATGAACCGTCATTCTCACTCTTTCCCTGGTCTAAGCAGTTAGTAGCTTTGGTGTTTAAAAGCACTAATAAAATAATATAAATTATCATTACATTTTTTTAATAGATAAAAGGTTTTTTTAGTGCCGCTTCTTATAACCTGTTCAGGATATATACATAGCCTATGTATTGAATACGCTAATGGGTCAAGGATAGGGAAGGTTTAATTTAAAGGAGGTGTAACCACATTTGCGTGGATGAATAGTGGAAAAAAAATTAGGAAAACCAACCTTAGTACATCCTACCGGGATTTGAACCCCGAGCTCCTTGTCATCGGCAGTTTATCTACTGCGAAAGTGACCACACGACCACATAAGCAGGTATATAGTTCTTAATAACTGAATTTTTTTTGCTAGTCAGATGGTTATTAACAGTCTGTTATAGATAATTTAAATATAGAATATTCATTACAACCGAATCATATATTGTAAAAAAAAACACGCCAATTTTACAACAAAACATTTTTTCGTACCACGCCGGGAATCGCACGCTCTAACTGTCAGACTAAAGTGCCGTACCGTATTGAACAAACGCTCGTGTGTACATGGCTTTAGTCTCGTGTCGATCAGTAGTGAGAGAATAATAATCCGGTCTTTCTGCTGCTAGTCGCATGCCCACTTTCCTCGGGCAAACTTCGCCCACACGTCTATTAGCGCGAGAAATTTGACGTCCAATCGGTACACTTGGAGTGAAGCCAACTGGGGAAAGGTTTATTTATCTCTTAGCCAAGATGTGTTTACTATCGAGGTAGGCTGTCAGTTATTTTGATAGATGTATTATTTTAGACAGTTTTTTTAACAATTTTTATCAATGTATTTTAACTGAAACCATACATTTAAAAAATATGTATAGCAAAAAGCTGAGTCCTGTACAAAATGTTCACTCAAGTGTTCTACCTGGGATAGCATTGAATCTCGTTCCAAGCCTTAAGAAATCCCGGATTAAGATATTTGAGGAGTTGCATGATATATTTTAATATAGTTCTCAACTAAATGTAGGCAATAACTATCAGCAGGTTTCTGATCTGTTAAAATTTTGAGCTTAAATTTTTTTTTAAATCAAAGACTATTTACGCGAAAATTTGTACTTATAAGATTAAAGAAAAAGGTTAAAAGCCTAAATTTAGGCTTCCTATATCAAATAAAGTCATGTTTTAATATGGCCATATTTTTTTTATATAATGTAGACTATTTTTTTGGGGGTTATTACACGATTTTTTTTAAATAATCTAAAGCTATGATTTAAATTTTTTAACTGGTCATAGATTTTGCCTACATTTTGGTGACAACAATATTCAAAAATATCAAACCGCTTAGCAACTTAATAGTTCGGGATTTTTAAACGCCTGCAACTCCCATCAGTGGTATCCCTTAACTCATATATACAATCCAAATTTAATAGGAAGATCCTTCCTTAACCGACAACTTAAAAAGCTACAAGATATATGTTTAAGTATTCATACGTCAGGTCATGTGGTCTGTAACTGTATCTTTTGATGGATAAAACTAATAATATAATATATTTTTACCACCCGCTTTGGTGGCTGCTTGGTCTAACGCGATAATCTCGTGTTGGACTAGCTTGCCAAAAACGAGGAGATCGGGGTCCGGTCAGGTGCACTGAGGGTGGATTTTCCTAAATGTTTTTCCACTCTGGCTCTACGCAATCACGGGTGCATTTCCTCTAAAATAAACCTTCCCAATCCCTAGCCCAGTAATGTAAATAGTAAGCAGGCGTGTAATCCGAACCGGTAGTAAATTGCGGTGATAAAGAAAATACAATACTATCATTGAACATGTGTTTGTATTTTCTAAAAGGCTCTTACTATGAAAATTGGAATAACCACACGCTCTGGTTTTCAAATGTTGTACTCCTTGAATCAATCGGTAGTGTGTCTTGCCTACTTAGCAGCTAGGCCCTTCCCGCCAATGGCAAACCAGACTACATGAGCACGTGCTCATCGTTACGGTCGCGATATTATGGTCTATAGCCCACTTTGGCACCAAGTAGGACCACGCTGTAATGATCTGGCTAACGCAAGGGACTAGTTAGTGGTCGTACAGATGAATATATCGAAGTACCCATGAGAAAGGTATATTTACGTTTGTAACGTGTATCACGCGCTTGCCTAGTTTATTTCCAAATTTGTCAAGACGGGCAGCTCTGAACAAAACGAATGGTTATGTTTTAGAATAAGAATGAGTATACTTTGTATCAAGTTCCTTATTTACTGTATGTTGCATTCCTATTGGAGGTAGCACTGTATACATGAGTGTCTTCTATAAATTATAATTCACTGATATTTATGTTTGGTTACTAGACTAGTCTATAATTTAACTGACCTTCCACCATAAATTATTACGATATGCATGGACATTTGAATTAATCCCATGCGTTAGATAAATAATGTATGCAAATCGTAAATGTAGTTCATAGTTTTTTTAATCACCACGTCATATTACCTGTTCAGTTTATACGCATATATATTATACAGTATTTATATTACTCGTATATATGATGTAGGGATGAGGAAAGATGCATTTATTGGTAATCTACTCCTATTAGCGTGGAAGGAGGGGGGTGGCAGACCATTGAGTGAAACCACCCTCAGACTTGACCGGAATTCGAACTCCGATCTCCCCGTCTTCAGCAGACCATTCTAGCACGAGAGTGACGCCTTAGGCCATTCGGCCACTGAAACAGGTTAGTTTATTTTTGTTTAGCTCCGCGTCTTACAACACGTTCTGGTTATTTTCTTAGTTTATAGTTAGTGTTGTACATTTTCTCTAATTATTTTTTTTTACTTAATAAACAAGTCTCAATAGTATGTGAATAATACTTTTAAAATTAAGTTAGATAAATAATTTACTTTGTTCTCTCTTAACACGAATATAGTTTACATTTAGTTTAGGTGTAAGCTTGGCCTGATACAAAGGCAATTTTAGAAAGAAAGAAAAATGTTGGTAAAATATATTTTCATTAAAATGTTATCCTTTAATATGTGTAATTTAAATATTGAAAATATCTTATTTACAAGCGTTATAATGATTAATAAAAATAAAAATTGTAGTAAGACGTGGTGCTAATTTTTTTTTAATGAATAGATGATTCAAACTATATAGTACCTATATATTTATAACTTTATGCGATTGTTTTCAACAATGATTCCTGGAGTTCTAACCAAATGGCATTCATCTTATCATTTTAAAATCAAATGTCATACACAGAACATATGCCCCAAAATTTCAAAAATATTCAAAGCAAAGCTGCAATTTCAGAAAATGACAATTCATTTCGACAGAATTTTCTCAAATTCTACCAAACTTATTTTAAATTTAATTTTAAAAAATCCCTTTGATTTTTAGGGTAATAATACCCAAGTTTACAAATTTTAAATAAGGAAGCCACAATATAAATATAATTTACGTTAGTTGGTGAATATAGGGACATTATTTTTCCCACTGTCATAAAAAAAAAGTGGTGGAGATTGTGAGCCGTAGATTTGCACAAAACCACAAAAGTCTGACCTTAACGCTGGATTTTACTACAAATCTCGTGTCTTGGACCAGTAATAAGGCTACGACTTTGCCTTGGAGATTTCAAAGCTATTTTGCGAAGCGGGTTGCATCTTAACTTGACGCCCCTAAGCTCTCCAAGCACTATTACACTCAAAAGTCCATTATAAAAATAGAAAGAGAGGGAATAACATGAATAGTTCACCCTGAGAGTGCTCTTGTCTATGTGTTGATAACCCTTCCCCTCTTCCTCTGACGAGTTTGCACAGTAACTTTAATATTTGTGCCTTGGCAACATTGACTTGCCTTTTAATTTTAAGTATTTCTTGTTTCCTATTATAAATAGACATATGCTGCCGGGGACTTTTTAAATCTACAACCTGGCAGGAAGACTTATAGGCCATTTTCGTGACTAAGCCAAATTACTTAATTTGTAGATGATTTATAAAAATAAACGTTTACAATAAACTACTTAAAGATAAAAATAATAATTTTGTAGCACTGTAGAACTAGTTCTAGAATTATTTAAGAAAATATGGTGTTTGTTTCAACGTTATATCTTTAAACTCGTTGAATAAAACGTAAATTCACTAACATGAGCCGTCCTATATTGACCTGCCGTGACGTAGACAACGTCCTTAACTAGACCATGGCCTGGGTGCGACTCTACTAATATAGCTTACTAGCAGAAGTACCGGGCGTTGACCGTGGTAACCACTACCCCTAGCAACGATTTTATTTGCTTCAAGCAGACAAAAAAATATCTCATTTTAATTATTCCTAACGAGTTTTTAATTAATTTTAAAAAATCAAAACAAAATTTTAAAATTCCTGCTTCGAGGTGCACATGTTCGTACACAGGGTCTACTATTTTTTTAAATTTCAGACTTCTCTTTAGAATAGATATCGAGCAATGCTCATGACATACAGACACACAGATATGCAAACTCTTCGTTTTATTAATATATAATATAGAAGACAAAGGCGAATAAGATAGGTAAAGGTGGGTATGTAAGGAAAGCGATAAGAGGTAAGTGTTTAAGCAGTTTTTATAGAAAAACAGTTTTTTGGCCAAAATAAATCTAATGTTTCTTCATTACAAACATAAAGTTTAATTTTATGCACATGGTGATATCAACAGTTTTTGATTATCTGGCAAGGGTGTCCTGGAATTTAATGACAATTTTTTTCTATCCATTTAAAATGTTTTTAAACTAGTATGGCTATTCTTATAAAATATATTCAAGAACCGTTGATATCACCATGTAAAACAAAACCCTCTATGTTTCTATTGAAGCAATATTTTATTTACCATGGTAAAAAAAATGCTATAAAACTACAAAAACACTGTTTTTTCCTCGTGTTCTCTACATCCCCACCTTATCACATCGTGATCTCCTAAGCATAAGCTTTTAACAGCACATCACTACCAAACTACTTAAATTTACGACAGCAAAACCAATACGACTCACTCATACCTACTGCTGGGAATTATACTATATATCGTTCTAGAATTCATACAAAAATAGTTAAATATTCTAGCCCACACCAGTGGTATAGTGGGGTACCACACCGGGGTATAATGTGTAAAACTAATTATATTCGTATATTGGATTGGTGATAATGCGTGGGTCAATGTTGGAATATTCTATATATGTGTACAACCCGAATGGTTATTAAGTGGAGCTTCATTTAAAATAATATTAATATTTAGCACCGCGTCTTACTACCCGTTCGGGTTATACGCTTTAAGTACTAATTACTCTAATGGATTAGGAATTGGGAAGGTTGAATTAGAGTAAGTGAACCCGCATTTGCATGGAGTGAGAGTGGAAAACCATTTAGAAAAAACCATCCCCAGTTCACCCGACCGAGATTCGAACCTCGATCTTCCTGTCCTCAGCAGTAGAGCTCAACACGACAAGCGCGTTAGCCAACTACGCCACCAAGGTGGGTTTCATTTAAAACATAGATATAGTTTCCTTATTCTCTCTATATGCTAATTCGGGTGCACTTCCTTTAAACTCCCATCTCTAGCTTTTAAATTAAGCCTTTAATAACCCTAATGTAGAACGTGCTAGTAAAAATATTATTTTAGGAACCTGTATCTGAGTTCGAAATAGACTTCCTCTAAGGTTTAATTCAACCATTCTAACCATTCTAATCACGAGTACGGGCAGCTTTGACGTAAATATAAAAATGTGACTTATTTTCTTACATCGTGGCCCAGTGTGTATACCTGGGCCATACCCCGAAATTTGAACAGAGAGGGGGTGGGGGGGTTTGTTTGCGGTGATGTACGATGAAGTCCTTCAAATGAAGATACCAAAACATTTCTTAACATTGAATTCCACTTGAATTCTTTTAAAGTGTTATAAAAAACATAGTTTGGGTTGTACATGTTAGAAATATTCTAATATTCTAATAATTTACGAGCCTAGACTTATACTGGGAATACAAAATCATATTTTTTTTAAAATGTCTTATACCTGTTCAGGTTAAAAGTATAGTCTATTTACCAATTAAGATAACGAGTTAGGGATGAATAAGGTTGAATTTAGAGGAATTGTACCTGCATTTGCGTGAAGGGAAACAGGAAAACCAATTTAGGAAAGCCACCCTCAATAAAACCGATCGGGACATTACTAATTAATCAACTTTTGGGAGTAGAGGTGTGATTGAATACTCTTACGCCCCATTGGCCCCTCTCTAGGTATGCCCCTGGTAAATAGTGCAGAGATGTACAATGACGGGGGGGGNGGGGGGGGAAATGTTCCATTGTGAAAGCTTTCAGTGCTAGTGGAAATTTTACGAGGGCAGCGATCTTAGTTGGAAAGGCGGAAGAGCCTGGAAGTCAAGCCATTTAGTTATAGTTGTGTATTTTTATAGTTTTTTTCTGCTTAGTTGTGCAGATGTTCACTCTTATCAACATGACAATAAAAATAAGTTTATAATATTTACAATAAGAATTGATCATTGAAAAAATTGTCTAAAATAGGATTGAATACTTTGTGGCTCAATATTGTTTGCTGAGCTAAGGGTCACAGGTTCATTTCCTGGTATGGTCAAAAAAATTGTAATTGTGAAATTGGGGCTTCTTCCCTTTTCACAGTGAGGAATATATAGTAGACAGGGAAACTGAGTGACTTATAGAATTAAGTTTATGTGTAAGTCACACGTGGACTAAATGTCAGTCTCTTCTGGTCTGGTTTGCCATGGCAGAAAGATTCAGGATTCGAATCCCGGCTGCGCGCACTGAGTGTGTGTTTACCTAGTTTGTTTCTCACTCTCCTTCCACGCAGATTAATGTACTTTTCCTCTAAATTGTTCTATCTTTCACCCCTTTCTTCCACCCTAATAGTGTATTTAAATGCGGATAGCCCGAACGAGTAGTAATGCAAGGAGCAAAAAAAAAAATTATTTAGGGACCGTCCTTAAATTAAGTAAGAATTTATTTTCGTGATTTTCCACCCTCCTATTCCCAACATAAGGGATCGTAAGATTTTCCGTCCCTTCCCCTCCCCCTATATATTAAGTAATTCTTTACAATTTAATAAATTAAATTATTTTCATCATTTGATTAGTTTTGGACTTAATAATTGGTAATAAAGAGAATGTAATGAAATTTTAGAATACTTTAATCGCAGTAAAATCAAGTGTAACATATCACAAGTAAATGAAATATAAGCAAAATTTTATATTCAATACATTTGTTTTCTGCTAAAAAAATTTTTTTTGACCCACCAAACATGTTGATTTTAAAAAAATCTTACGAAAGTTTGATTCTGACCACCTCTCCCCTTCGTAAGTAAACCTAAGAAAATGTTCATCTCACCCTTACCTTTCGAAAAAAAATCCTCCTACTTAATTTAAATACAGCCCCTTAAGAGAAATGACTTGGACATGTTAGACACACAAGATATATCAGGAAGCAATTCACAATTCAACTTAACCTCTAAGAGCAGGTTAAACAAGCTAAATGGCACAACTATTTGTGTACTTGCGTATTTACTCCATTTCTCGGGAATACATCCGTTTCACTTAGGGATCAAATTACTGCCCTCTGAACTTGTAGTCAGATCGCTGTCCTAAAAGTTGAATCAAGAGGTGATTTAGAGCCCTGTCCAAAGGTTCAAGGAACTTGTGGATTCGCGCCATTTTAGTTGGCTAGGCTCAGGGAGACATAAGTTATGTGTGGAGGCTTTCACCGAAAACTAAATATAATGAACTATTGTATACAACTTCATATTACCGTCTCGGGTTACTGATTTACTCATTCTAGGCGAGTATAATTGAAGGACAGATAAATTTTGCAAAAAAAAAAAGTATTTTAATTAATTATAATACGTTTTAAGGTCAAGGCTGTTAGGCCTAACTCCTTAATCTAAGGGTTGAGTTTAAGGAAGATTATATAAAGTGCAATCATATTAATATGATAACGTGTTGTAAACAAGTGTAAATAAATACATCCGTCCAGGATTTGAGCACCTTTCCAATAAATAATTTTGTTTTAAAAAGAAAAATCCTGTACGTTGGTCATTTTTTTTAGCACCGCGTCTTATTACCGGTCCGGCTTATATGCCTACGTACTAATTAGCCTAATAGGTTAGTTTAGAGTTTGGGAATGTTTAATTTAAAGGAAGTGTACCCCCATTTTCGTGGAGAGAGTGTGGGAAACTGGTATCTAACCCTGATCTCCCCATCATCGGCATTCCAGTCTATTGCATGCATGATGCCTTAGACAATGCGGCCACTGAAGTGGTTAACCCTTCTTGGTTAATTGCTTCATAAAACCTTTAATAGGTTATAAGTTAGTTTATATTTAGGTATGTTGTTGTATTTTAATATCAATTAACAAAGCTTTATTGGCGTGTTTCGTCTGTTGAGCTTCATTTTCTCATTCAATTTGAGATAATACTTATTATTAATTAATGACGTTAGCCGAATGGGTGGGAACGTGGACTAAATGTCAATTCCATCGAGTATTGTTCGCAGGGGAATCGAAGGTTGGCACTTTGAACCAAGCTGGGTGTACTGATAGTGTTTTTTCCCAATTGTTTCCCACTCCTTTCATACAAATGCGGGTACATCTCCTCTAAATATTATCTCCCTCATCACCAACTCATTTTTGAAACTAAATTCGTACAACCCACTTCAGTGGTCGTATTGTCTGAGGCGTCACACTCGCAATAGACCGGACTGTCTATGACGGGGAAATCTGGGTTTGAATCCCAATCGGCTGTACTGAAGGTGTTTTTTCCTAAATGGTTTCCCACTTTCCCTCCAAAAAATTCGGGCACAATTCCTCTATAATTAACCACCCTAATCTTCAATAAACTAGCGTCATTAGTACGTAAGCGTATAGCCCGAACGCCCTTAAGACGCTGTACTATTAAAAAAAACTTAAGAGCCCTGGTGGCTAGTAAGACGCAGAGAAAGAAAACCTAGTTAAATTATGTTGACATAATTATATCATTGGCTTCCAACTGGAAACCCTTGATGATTTTATTTTTATGTTTGCGGTCCACGAAGTTTCTTGGAAAAGTGATATAATCTATTGTAGGTAAAATTGATGGGTTTTTTAGCCGAGAAACGGCTAGTTTTGACTTGCGTGTGAGAAATCCATGACGGTTCCAACTGATGTTCATGTTTAATTTCTCCCTTACATCTGCTGTATTTTACTGACGTATCAAAGATTGTATATTTTAGTCGGAAATTCGTTTAAAATACAATTAAATATCTCTAAATTACCACTTTTTATTTTATTCACAATTGCTTGCATAACTTGACAAAATAATATTAACCGACTATGATGCGGTTCACCACTAGATTTGTGGTTTCAATTGTGGCACTCGAGCACTTTTTAGTTGGAAACCCTTGAAATGTATGATTATAATCGAAGGGCACAGGGGGAAAAGGTGAAAAGTCACATTACACAAATTTTCCAGGACAACTTTTATAATATCTCAATTCCCACAAGGACCCCAGTATTTTTTTTTATGAATTTAAATATGTCATAAACCTCTTCTAAACCTAATCTAAACTGCATTAGAAAGGCCTCATTATTGTTTATTTAACAGGTGGAAGCACTAACTCAATTTGAGTTAAAATTGAACTCTCCCTCTTTTCCCCCTGTAACCTTAATTTTTTTTAAATAATAAGATATTACGGAGCTCAATATATATATTTAAATCTTTATTTTACGTATTTTATTTAAAACTTACCGTTTGTCTTTTAATCATACTTAACATTATTCCATCGTCTAAGTCAACTTGACTTGTTTAGTTTTAAATAGAAAATTGGGTAAAGAAATAATTAAAATGATATTATAGCACTGAGATTGTTTCTAAAAAGGCTATGAGACCTGACCATGTACGAGAGCATTCACCCTAGAACTCTATCTTTGGGAACCAAGCTCAAATCATGGTTGGAATAAATGTTAAATATTCACGTATTATGAAAGCAGACACGCGTGACTTAGTTTGAATGGCTGGGAATGGGAAGTTCTGGGCTACAGCTGGATGTGGTGAGGGGAATTTATTTCCCAAAAATTGTTTCCCATTCAACATCTACGCAAATCCAAGTATACTTCCTCCAAATGAAATATTTCTTATCCTTACTACATTAGCCTAATTTATAATAAATATAAATAGTTTCAGACATGGGTTAAATTAATGTTGGTCCAGCTGTATCTGTTCGTATCGGGCTCGAATCCCGTATTCATGTGTAATTTTCTAAGTAATTTAAGTTAATGTTTGTATGTATAGCCCGAACGGGTTAAGAAACGCGGTGAGGGAAAAAAAACCCAACTCTTTACAAAGATGATTGAAGGCATCGCCGATGTGAATTCCTTCTCAAGACAAGACGAAGCTGTCGAACTCGTATAATAGAGGTGTTAAAAAAAGTGGACGTTGAGCGACATACACATACACACACACACACACACACACACACACACTCACACGTGAAGAGCCAGGATCCAGTTTCCCTGCCGGACGACATCATCTCTCGCCCGGTCTCACCCGACCCGAAGGTACCGTTACCAGAGACGACCAGTTAAAAGATATAAAAATAAGACCACAAGACCTGAGGTTGTAGATAAAACTAGTACTTGTCTTCGATAAACTCTCCTGAGAGAAGAACGCCGATAGGGTTCGAGGGAGGACTTATACGTAGGGGGAAGGGAAAGGGGAATAATAATGGCCTTGACTTTCGTTCGTCTTGGGCCTCTCAAGAAGTGGTGTTGACGTCTTTCTTACCTGAGTCTACTCTTCTCTTGCTCCCATACACACGGTCGATGGTTTCATACTTAATTCATTACAGAGACTTGTGACAAAATAATGAGTGATTACGAAATAAACAGCAAACTAGCTTCTATGAAATATAGTACATGTATTCATACTGTAATTGTTTATATCCTTGTTTTGTTAAGACATTCGAGAAAATCTACTAGTTATATTTTTACCTATTTATCCGTCAAATATTGCTATACTCAGCTGTCCCTTTTGAAGATATTAAACTAACAGTATCTATAAAATAGTAAAATGTTTTCAAAATTGCCCGCAAAACCTTGTTTGTATTTTTTGGAAAGGCCCATCCTATTAAAATTGGACCGTAGTTAATGTATAAACAAAAATAAAATTATTTTCTGAAGATAGTTTGTGTTCAAAATAATTAAAAGCTGTTACGTATATTTTGAAACAAACGGCGTGTTATTATTTATACTATTATTATTATTATTATTAAAATAGATTATAGCTATTAAAAAAATACATTTTTTCCACCGTATTTTACTACACGTTCAGTTTATACGCATAAAATACATTTAATTAAAACCACTTCCCTCTAGCTTATTTTCAAAACAGATAATTGTTTTCTTCAAAAGGCAACTGTTCGATTTGCTGATGAAAGGTAGCCTGTAATTCTCTTTTGAGCATGCGTTTGCACTTTACATCTATAAAAACTAGGACCTGCTATACTACAATATTGAGCACAAGTTTTACTGATTGCAATTTGTTTCACTAATGGTCGCCATGATAGTTGGTTGTTCACACAGTAATAGTTGACTTGTACTTAGCTCAGTACTGAACAAGTACGGACTTCCTTCCATGGTCACGTAGTCTATGTAAGGTATCATTATCGCAATAGACTAGACTGCCAATGACGGGTATATCGGGGTTCTATGCCGGTCGGGTGTACTGAAGGGCTTTTTCCTAAATGGTTTTACACACTCTCTCCGCGCAAATGCAGGTAAACTTCGTCTAAATTTATATTTTACTCATTCCTTGCCCATGAGAGTAATTATTTCATAAGCGTACAACCCAAACGGGTAGTTAGATGAGATGCTAATAAAAACTAAGTACAAAAACAAGTGTGTGTGAAAAATTAATTTCTTCTTGACGGTTTTCATTTCGAACTGTCATTGAAAGCTTTTTTTAATAGCTATTTCATGTTGCAAACAATTTAATCAGGTTCAATATATTTTAAACGTCTTCAATTGTATTAATTATTTTCTGGAAAACCATTTGAATTCTCTGGATTAACAAATTTTGTTCTAAAATAAATATTATTTGGGATTTTTTTTAAATAAATATTTTATTTGCTCCAACGTGTTTTTTTATTCAACTCTATTGATGTTTTACTATTAAATATTTAAAACTTCGTTTAATATTGTAGTATATTTTATATAGCTATTAAACCATTAGATGAGGTACATGAAGGTGTTTATTTTGGAATAAAAGTTTTACTGTCAAGATAACACAAACTAGTGTCCCAAATAAAATAGAACCATAACTCAAAACTTGTTTGTACTTTTACCTCCCCGGTACAGGCAATACAGACCGTCGCGATACTGGCACCTTAAACTGTGGGACCTCGAGTGTGGGTTGGTTAAGCCTATTGTGTGAAGGTCTTATAACTAATTCTAGGAAACAGTTTTCTTAAAATAATATACACCATGTGCTTTTATTATTTCGCTGGAGTAAAAGTTAATATTTCCTCGCAGTAACAATAGCAACCAAAACACACCGTTGCCACATGTCGGAATATAGAATTATCAACCACAAAATGGACAAAATGATTCCCTTCTCGTCGGCCCATTGTGTGCTAGCAGGGCATTGTTGTCCCTGTTCCCATTGTGTCTCCAAACACAATCTCTCTCTCTCTCTCTCTCTCTCTCTCACACACACACACACACACACACACACACAAACACTGGTGACCAAGGGGTCCAACAGAAGGCAGATCGCATTGAAACCAAACGAAACCAACAAAAACCTACTATTAACCGCATCTGTCCACAAAATAACAATCATTCAAAGGACAGGTTAAATAGAGAGAAGAATTTTTATCAAATCAGACCCGGTTAGGATTATTTTATGGCTTAAATATCTTGTAATGAATTTGCCATATGCAACTAATTTTTTAACATAGTTGATACGTTTTAACACATTCAGTTTGATTTTCATGGGAAGGGACTTTAGGGAAACTACAAACAGTTTATATTTTTGCGGTCAACAATAATAAAAAAATTCTTTATTATTAGTGTTATTTTTTATGTATTGATATTATGTATCAAATATATATTATATATATACATTATTATCACTGCGTCTTACTACCCGTTCGGGTTATACGCACTTATGCTAATTGTGTAATGGTAGGGTGATTGTGAGATGAAATGGAGGGCCTACAGTTTAATGTGGGATCCGAACCACGGTGGAGGCCTGGCATTCCCCACATTCACAAGTTGTGATTAATACACGCCTTGTCAGAGGTGAAGGTAGGGTTTGATAATCAGATAAATCCGTGCCGGGACCGAGTATTGAGCCCCGGCCGCCAGCACAGAAGTCTGACACCTTACCCCTAGACCACCAGGTCACCTATTATGTATCAAAGTGATTGTTAAAGATCAAATTACTTGGCATATGAATATACAAATAGACTGACATAAATAAGTTTGAATTCATTGAGAATGCATAACAGTCATAAATACCTTAGTGACATGTTTTTAATGTTGTTCAGAAAATTTATATGATGTGGTGTGAGATGAGTATAACTTTGAGGTGATTCTCAAGAGAGAAGACAGATGCTCATCTGTAAGTTAGTTTCCAAGATCACTTTTCATAAGTTTCATGGTGGAAAACACTTGCTCTGGTTAATATGATGAAGTAAATATTGCCATATATTTTGGGCTTGATTTACTAAGTATGGAAATGTTGAGTTTGTCATGGTTTTATATTCTTTTTAAATCCAGTTTGGTTGTGTTAAAAAAAGAGCCTGCTCAACAACTCAACACATTAAGATTATTTATCCCGCGGGACGGATTAAACACACTTGACCCGCGGGTGATAGTTGGCCAATCCCCAGTCTGAGGCGTTCGTTACTCTCGTACTAGACTGGTCTGCTAATGATTAGGATATTAAAGTTAAAATCCGGGTCAGGTCTACTGAGTATGGATTTTCCTAAATGGTTTTCCACTCTACTTCCACGTAAATGCTGGTAGATTAGCTCTAAAGCGCTTCCTTCCTCATGCCTACCTGATTAAAGTAGTTGTCATATATGAGTGTAATCTAAACATGTAGTAAGACGTGGGGATAGAAATGAAACGTTACCTAAGCTCGAGCGATCGTCTCATGGGCTCTTGTCGCAATCCTCCTTGACCCTCCGCAGTCGAGGAAGTGATTACAACGTGATTAGGTATGTGATTGTGGCTGGTAGAGGAAGATACATCCAAACCTTGATTTCCATGGATACCACTCAAAGCTATTTCCTTTTTATGTTGATCTGTTGAAGGTGTATGTAATTGCATGTAGTGGTTATGAAGTCTTTTTACTTCAAGGAAAAACGGTTCAAGGACTAAATGAACGTGGTTTTCGTATGCTAGTGGATCCCAACACTTCGGAGGTAGAGGATGTATGAGGGAGGATAAAATAAAAGGTCTAAGTTTTAAAGGGATGTTTTAATAGCCCATTCTCCATGTAAGTAAAATAATACTGTGCCAAAACTGTTCGATATATTTAACTAGGTTTACACAACTTGAGAAAAACGTAACATATATTAGAAGTTTAATAAATAAATACAAAACAACAGCGTCTTACCACCCTCCAGGATTATATGAGTAGCTAATAGAGTAAATATTTAAAAGATTTAATCTAAAGAAAATTTAGCAGCTTTATCGGGGAGGGAGGGTGGAAACTATTTAGAAAAAAAAATCCTCAGTACCCCCGTAATCTGCAAACCAGACTAGATACGCCTAGCACTTAATTCGCGTGTCCATCATTGTGGGTAATTTTTTTTATTAGCTATATATAACTCACTTGATTATGAATAAAAATACACTTGCAGTCATGTCCGATCCAGTCATTCATCAATTTGACCAATTAATATTAATCATAGAATATGCTGATTACCTATTTAAGCTCAATTTTAAATTGTTTATCTTAAATTAGATTTGTTATTTGATAGTCAATGGATATTTGTATCGTTCATTTGACCAAATATCAATTCAACCAATAGATTTTCAATAAAATTGTAATCTACATTAAACAAAAAATAATCATCCTGATATGAGTATTGTGTATTCTCTTTGATTTCATTCATTAGTTAAAGTGATGTGTGGAAACTAATCTTCTTTTCTTTCTAATATAAAAGTTTACATAGAGTTTAAACATTCTACTATATATATATTTTTAGTCAGTGCACGTTCCTCTCAATTGATAAGCAAATTAATTCCTAATAGGGCCCATATACGACCAGTCAGAATGTCAGTCCTAAGACTGTCAGTATGCATCAGTATTTACAACGAGACCGTGCACGGTCAGTCTTCGTATCATTATTTTTATCAGTCTCAGCTCCTACGTGCAACGTGCAACAACATGGATGATAAGAAAAACACGTGTGCAGCTTATGTTTTCCACTGAGACTGAATCAAACACTGATGAGCGCGCGCATACGGTCAGTCCTACTAGCAGTATTGCTGTCAGTTTCTCCTACTACTTACAGGACTGATGGACTGAGACTGATGTGATCAGACAATTCTGACCACATCAATATTTTCATAAGTCCATCCATCAGTCCATCAGTACTTCCCCTACACGATCAGACTGCCAGTATTAATTATTATTTTACTAATACTGACTGACTGATCGTGTAGGGGCCCTATAATACCTCGAATGATTTTGGTACAGTTTACTGGTTCTTTATATGCATGGTTTTCAGTAATATAAATAGCAACGTGACGCTTGCGTTTCACAATGTTCCGTTTTAGAGAGGTGATCTATCATCTACACAAATCACAGTTACTCACAATCATACAAACTAAAACCCAGATCTAGGGTCAAATCTTCCTGCTTTAATTTATATCGAGTTTTTGTTGTGACACTTCCGACACATACACATCTTAACTTTGGATATATAGCATTATCGATATTTTATTTGAGGAATTTAACGTGCACTTTCTGACTAATTATATCAGCACACACCGTATAAACTAACTTAAACCTGGTAGACACACAACAGCCCCCATACGGCCGTTAATTCATCGTTGTGAAAGGGAAAAGCCACGTTTCACCCATGATATATTTTTTGGCCATGCCGGGAATCGAACCAGAGACTATTATCTCAGTAGAGAGAAACGCTACCAACTAAGCTAGGGTGTCGGGACATTATCAAATTATTTAGCTAATACATTATTAAGGGCCCCGCCAATTTGAAGGGAGATATCATTACACCACAGTATCTTTGATGACAATGACAGTTTTGAATCATCAAAAGCACTAAAACAACCTCCCTCCCTCCTTCCTATTTTTTGTTGCTAACCTATTAAACATTACTTTCTTTGATTGGAGATACCTGCAGCTATGCTACTCATCAATTAACTTAAATCTCAGAAATATAGCATTTTGGATTAAACGTTGTTGAAAATGAGATAAGTCTACCTTTCATACAACGTTTAAAACTATAAATGTAATGTTATTTATTAAAGCAGGACATACTAATACCTTTCACCTCCATTTTGACGTGGGTCATAATTTAATATAACAAATGACGTAGTGCTATTTTTTTTTTAAATTACTTCTTAGATATTTGAATTTCTGAACGTCTGCGACTTCTCTTAACGCTACGGTAGATGGCATCTTTATTACAACCTATAAGGGATGTAACTTTCATTTTCTAAACGCACGACGTCTTTATCTGGAATCGAACTAACATTATCATGGGCTAGAATCTCACCGCTTCTACAACTCGGCCAAGACAAGACCATATAAAAGGACCTAAGTTCATTCACTGACATAACCAAGAAGGAGGATAGAGAGCGTTGCAAATTGACAGTTTACTTATCGGGTAAGCAGCCATGTCCGCCTCACCAGACGATGAAAAAGAGTAGGCTTATTTAGGGTGCAGGCAGAATACACAGGCTCTAATCGGCACGTTCAGGTGAGTCATGGCTATCGAAGCGAAGCTATTTAGACATCGGGGAGACCAACGGAGAGACACATTTATTTCAAGGGCAAATAAATAAAGCGTCTTTCTGTATAAGCTCGATTAGATAGGCACAACAATAGAAGATCTGGGAGACAAAAAACATAACATAGTTTTGAAATTTTTCTCGCTTTTTGGGGGGGTTAGTTTTGAACACGTGTCAGTGAGATTTGATTTACAAGCCTTTGGATTTAGATGTGTATGCGATTGCGGGATTAACTCCGATTCAGGATGCTATGTTTTGAACACCCGCCAGGTGCACAGGTAATGATTTTTTCGAGATAGAGTACTTACTAATCGCATCCGTGGTCACTTGGTCTAACGCGTCAATCTCACACTAGATTGGATTACTGGTTTTGGGAAGATTTGGCTTTGAATCCCGCTCGAATTTAATGAGGATGACATTTACTAAATGTTTTATTACTCTCTGTACATGCAAATATAGGTATATTTTCTCAAAATTCTACTTTCCGCAATCCTATATGATTAAAACTCATATGCGAATAACCTGGTAGTAGGACGTGGTAAATATATCTATCCTCGCTTCACGTAAATGCTGGTGCAGTTGCCTAAAATCCACTCACCTCATTCTGTTCCTTGAGAGCAGCTAGTCGCTAATAGCAGAAATGTTGAGGCTAAAGCAATTTTTCTTCAAAAATTTTTTTATTGTTGAACACACATAATAGACTGACATGGATAAGTTTAAATACATTGAGATTTGAGAATGTATAACAATAATAAATATCTTAGTGGCTTAGTATGTTTTTAAGTTCGTTCAGAATATTTATATGACGGGGTGTAAGTTGAGTTAAACTGTTGATGAGCTGCCAGCATTTTTTCATAATCTGGCTTAAGCTTTGAGGAGGTTATTCTCAAAAGAGAAGACTAATGTAAGCAGTAAGTCAGTTTCCTAGATAATTTTTTCCTAACTTTCATGGCTGAAAACATTTGTTCACATATATTTTTGGGCACGATTAACCAAGTTTGTAAATGTTAATTTTTGCATGGGCTTATAAAATATCCAGTTTTGTTGTGTTTAAAAAAGCCTACTTCAAAACGCTACACCTTTAAATTATGTATCCCGCGGGACGGATTGAACATACCCGTGGGCTATGGGCTGTAGTTTGCCAATCCCTGGTCTAGACAGAAGCCTGATTCCTAACATTTTGGACAGTGTGAACAACAGGTCAGGTGCTCTAGTCCTTAAATCTAGTAGTTAATAATATTAGCACCAAACTTACTCATTAAAAATAGTTAAATGTGGAATTCTGAAGGATATTAAGGGAATGACCTTAAAGTGAGATGAAAGAGAATCCTAGTTAAGAGCCTTATTTTTGCAGTTTTTATTACAAAAATCTTTTTTGTTGAAAATGAAAAATAACTTAGTGCATTTTTATACGATACGTATAGTACACATAGTAATTTCAACACTTCTTCAATATTTACTTGCCATGAGCATCTCGAAATTTGGTAATAACTTTCCCTCTTTGGTTAAAAAGTTTATGTTTAAATGCCACTATACCCGTGACCAATATTCAAAAACTATCACAATTATCATGTATAGAATACGTAACTAAATGTTTCTAATGAAATAATATTTCCATCGTAAAAACCAACCAGACCTCACGTTCCCTTCCACGCCACCTTAAAAACACTATTTAGTCTTTAGGTTATGCCTGACTAAGAGCCTGTGAATTCCTGTGACGACCCACCATGATGAAAGCGCAGCACCACAACCAAGAACCACTCACTCACTTCTAATACATTACAGGTTAGGGTGTTTGACCCCTATCATCGCGACGGGGTGTCGTCTGCCCTGTTTCTGCTGAATCACATGAAGCTGTCTGCCATCTATCGAACTAGCGCTTAGTTTTCAGAACTGCCTCCACGGGGGGAGTAGCGTGTCGCTGATTTGGATCAGATCTGCATTGTAGCTTAGAAAACCGGGTCTCGCTTGGCAACCAAGACGGATGGCACTAGAATCGTTACAGCTCTAGGGGTGTGCGAGTAGGTATTTTTCACTTCAAGTCGAGTTTGGATGAAAATATAGGTTTTTTTTGGTTTGTTATTTTAGAGTTCGAGTCAAGTGATATAAGCAATATCTAAACAATAAATATTTCTAGTTGAATTTTCGTACAGTAAATATTCCAAGTTGAATTTTAGTAATAAATAATAAGTACAAACAAACAAATTTAGAATGAATTTGTTTAGGTAAAATATGTATCACATAAATTCAGATTTTTTTAATAAATTTAATTATGTGTAGCCTTACAACGTTTTTTTTAATTGATACAAAAGGAAAAACTCCATTTGATATGAAATAATATCTATTTATCTAAATTCTAGACCCACTTCAGTGGCAGCATGACTAATGCTCTACTCTCGCAGTAGACTAGATTGCCGATGACGAGAAGATCTAAGTTCGAATCTCAGTCGGTTGCACAGAGGGTGATTTTTACTAAATAGTTTTCCACTCTTCCTTTACGCAAATGTGGGTACACTCTCTATAAATATAATCTTTCTAACCCCTAAAACTATAAGAATGATTGGTACATAAGCGTATAAACTGAACGAGTAGTAAGACGTGGTGTTAAAAAAAACTAAATTCAGAATTTTTAGGGGAAAAAATTGAAACTTCTTAATTATAAAATTTTTCGAGTTTTGTAAAAATCTTTGAGTTCGAACAGCAACTAAAACTTGACTCAATCTCAAGTTTTCGGGTATGCCTACTCGCACGCCCCTAGTTTTTGTTCACTTTGGTTTTTACTCGATATACAAGTTTGAATATCTCAAAAATCGGTAGTTCGCGCGTAAATAGAGAATAAATATTTAAATGATGGCATTGGTCAAGCATAATGGAGGTTGTAGTTCGAATCCTCTCAAGGTATTCTGTGAGTGATTCTTCACATGATAATCAACTATGGTGCTTCCCTCCCGTCCTCTCTCCACGCTAAAGCGGGATCATTTGTTTTCAGATGTCCTCCTCATCCTTACTACTTTGGTTAATCCATTAATATCTAGTGTTAAGCGTTCCAATCATTGTTTTTACTTTCTTTCTACTCCTTGAAAAGAGAAGTATTGTAATCTTCTAAAACATCTAATTCGGGATTTTGATTAATGTCGGGGTATGTATGACCCCTTGAAACCAAAAAAGGGGTTTTCACGATGCTGTTTGTCCGTGTGTCCGTATCTTGACCTACAGCCAAAAACATTTTGCCGATAGTGCTAAAACTTGGTATCTGTTTTTTTATATAAAGTTACCTCAAGTAATTTATAGAATTAAATACCTAACCCCAAATTTAAGGCTAGTTTACTGAAGGTCAAAAATAGAAAGAATCGATTTTATCAAATGCGCTCAAACGATTATGATTAAATTTAGCATCTCGGTACTGTTTAACATTACAATCAAAATGTCAGTTCTCATTCACCCTTGAAAAGGAGGGTACTTTACACAAAAGGAAATTTCCAATTTTTATTATATCTCTGCAACTATTTGAGATACGAAATAACTGTTATTTCTAAAGTTGTAATACTAATAAAAATAAAAAAACTTTTAGTTGAAATATATTTTATAAACCAATAGTTTCAGAGCTATACTGAATATATATATATATTTTCTACTTTCTCTCGACATCTCGGAAAAAAAGTGTTGTGAACGTCAAAAAAAAAAATCTAACTCTATATTTTGATGAATGTTGGTTAACCTTTCCTGATCCCGTGAAACAAAAAAAAAAATTCACAACGCCGCCTGTCTGTCTGTACCTCCAGCCGAAACTATTTTACCGATTGGGCTAAAACTTGGTATCTGGGGGTTTACATTAAAGTCCCCACGAATAATTTTTGGAATTAGATATTTAACTCTAAAATTAAGGGTCGTGTTTACTAAGGGGTCAAAAAGAAAAAGTCGATTTTCTTAAAATTTGACCAACGATTTTGAGTACATTTTAAAAATTGGATTTTGTTATATAATAATTAATTATTAATTCAGTTCTTGAAAATGAATTTGATTCTTATGTTCTTTGGTTGACAAATATGTTTCTCTTTGCTCGATTTTTCTGTAATAGTGTTCCTAGCTCCTAATGCCGTAGAGTAAAGTAACAGTGTATATTATTTTATTTATGATCTTTCGTGTAGTCTTTCTACATAAATGTGCAGCCTAATTATTTAATTTCAGATATCTTAAGAGAGTAAAGTGATTATCCCAATTTTTCAGTAAGGGAGCGGAAAAGTCTGTCCTATGCACTGTACCATTCATTCTAAATAGTAGAAGTGTGATATATCATTTCTAATGTGAAAAGTGGAACACAAAATCACCTGAGAGTTAGCCTTGAATACAATGAATGGATTCTCAACGCGAATAAAATTTAGCTTTATCTGAAAACCGTCATGCAAATGTGAATACATGAAAATAATTGTTTAAAAAAAAAGTGCATTCGAAAACTTTGGACCAAACTATTTAGGTTAACAAAACTAGTTCAAACAGCTCTTCTTTATAAAAAAATTTCACTAAATGTAAAAAAGCACTGCAGTATTTATAAAAAAAGTTCTTTTACCATAATGTAACACTTGTACCAAACCTTTTTTTACATTAATGGTTGTAATTTTAAGTTTAAAAAACTGTAAGCTTTTTTATATGGGTTGATCCGTTTTAGATAATAAATTTAAATACACCATATCATTTTTATTTTTCATTTATTTGATGTACTTAACATGCACTTTCTGATTATATCAGCACACGACATTTAAACTAATTTATATATAAAACATACACCACATCCAACACCCACCCGTTAATTCATCACTGTGGAAGTGAAAACCCACATTTCACCAGCTTTAAAATTTTCGACCATGCTTAGAATTGAACCCGGGACCTATGAATATGCAGACAGAAGACAGATGTATCGATTGGACTAAAGTGTTGAGATTATGTCACACTAATGAAGATAATTATATATATTTAAACACCAAGAATAACTTCTCTCACAACTCGCTTTAACATTTAAAATTTTATATACACATTTAGGCATGTATGCAAATACATACACTTGAGTATTTATGATTAACTCAATAAACATTCTAAACTACTTAAATATAGACACATTAAATTTAGTTCACAATAAAGCAACGAAACATTCAAAAAAATTAAGAACAAAAGTTTAATCTAAATGATAATTTTGTTCGTAAAGAAATGCTTCACTAAAATAATATTATCTTTTGAGTGTAAATACATTTTCTAATTTTACTATATTTTCAACGAAATTGGTTTAACACCCGAAAGTCCTTTCAAATTTGACAAATGTTTAGTTTCAGATGATCTAAATGAATTTATTTTAGAAATATTATTTTGAAATCTTGGCTTCTTAAAAAAGAATTCTTATAAAATATGCAAGTAGACCCTTTAAAGTATTTTTTACAATTAATTTAATAATCGTTACTGAAATTTTTCATTTTGATATTAACAATGTAGATATCTTATTTGTTATAATTATTTATTTGTACGGGTTGACATCGCATTTAACAACTCTCTTACATCAGTATTTAACTTCAAAAATAAGTCAGAATTATTTATATCAAACCAATATTTTATGAATGCTAAAGCAAGCACACCGACTCAGCTTAAGCTGTCGAGTGAGCTGTCAAGAGACTACGTATGCTCATATATATCTAACAGACAACCTTCTCGTGAATGAAAATGAAAGTTATCTACGTACTGGTTGCCATCACAAATTAAAGAGTCGTCAATTCAATCAGACGTGAATCATTTAGTTTTCATTCCTTGTTAAGGGTTTGCATGTCCAACATGTCCAACATGTCCAACATGTCCAACGTATTATAAAAGAATGACGTATAACTCAATATAAAAACTTAACAAAGCTTTGAATATGAATACAAGTTTAACGCGAGACTAGGAAACAGTTTATTGAGAAATTACAATAACATAATTTTATTATTAGTTGGATTTAATATACACGTTCTAATTCACAGCTACATTAATATAGCTTAGCTAAGAGTAGTGTCCTGCAGTTTTTATAATAAAACTTTTTTGGATCAAAATAAATACATTATTATGCAATTAGAAATATGATGTTTAATTTTCTACACACGGTGATGTCAACAGTTGAATATTTGATACCTAATAATATAGTGGCATAAGATGATAAACTTTTTAAATGAAGGTAAAAAGTTGTCATTTAATTCCAGTAACTATTGAAAGATATTCAACAACTGTTTATATCACCAGGTGAAGAAAATTAAGCTGTATGTTTTTAATGGAGAGATATTGTTTTTATTTTGATAAAAAAATATATATTTAAAATTTCAAAAACACTAACCTTAAATTTTGTACTCTACACTCCCACCTTAACTTAGTACAGTACATTTAAAATTAGGTTGCCATAGGAATAACATTTTAGAGAACATTAACAACTGCATGAACATAAATCAGCCAGCAATAACAATACAATCTATTTATTCTACTGCTACAATATATTTTTTAACAATCACGTTCAGTATCAAGGTTAACCACTTATTATAAAGGGTAGAGTCAGGAGAGTATCTTAAGTGAAATACACTCATATTAGTGGGGATAAGGGATTGGAACACCACAGGGGTATTTCACATGTGGAAAACATCCCGGCTGAGATTCGAACTTCTACCACCCCACCATAAACAAACCATACCAAACGAAACGGATGCCTTTGTGTGCGTGACCACCGGTGCTGGTGATGTACAATTTGATAAATCAATTAAAATGTCGAAAGTGACAGTTTCATCAAAACGTGGCTTGGCGTATTATATTAACTAAATTAATTTGTGAATGCCTAGATAAGTTGTTCTTTTGGGCGATCAAACCCAGACAATAAACATTCGAGCCTAGTGCCAAAAAAATTGTATTATTTGGAGAGTCGGAAAACTGGTACATTATTTGGGAACTATCTGAGAGCGAACTACGGTTCATAAGGGTGGAATGATATTTACTGTTTATAATAAGGAAGGTAATGAATGGTAAATGCTGAGCATAGAATCTGATTTAGTCAAGTTGATGGCAAAATGAAAGTAAGTAACCTGGAAATGTTACAGAAAAAAACGGGTTTCTGAGGAAAGTGTTCCGTGTCGAGCATGGTACTGTTTGTTGTCAAGACAGTTACCGAGCCTTTCTCGGTGAGGGTCAGAGCTCATAGGTGACGATCACATTTACCCATTTTTACGAGAATTTATCACCGGTTTATTTATAGAAAAGTGACATTCTTTGATTAGCCTTAGTCACGCATGACCTGAATGATGAATCAATGGCAAAAAGTTATTTTCTTTTCGTTTAAGATAGTATGGAAGTAGGGATGTGGTATCTTAAGAAAAGTATCGATACTGTATTCCATTTAAAGAAGAAAATATCGATATCGTAATTGTATTGAAATAAAAGTGTCGATAATAGTAAGAATCGGTATCGAAATATTAATCTGGAAAAATGTTTTTTTTTTCAAGTAATAAATTAAATTTTTGCAAAATAATAATAGTAACTATTGTATTTTCATATTTATTTAAACACTGAAAATTATAATGAACTAATCATGTTATAGTATACCTAGGTATATCGTGTCTATGTTATGTGCTAGAACTTGGAAGGTATGATAAATAGCATTGTATGATGGATATTATAAAAGTTTTGCCACACCAGCTTTCAAAACGTCTATAAAAATGTAACTGATGGAAAGTTATTTAATAACTATGATTGGTAATATATTTTTTCAATCTATTTTGTACCGTTCTTTAACTACAGTAAACATTTAATCCTAGCATGGACGAATATAGCTTCTTTCGATACTGAACCGATACCGGAGTCTGAGTACTAATATCAATAAAAGTATAGGAAAAAAGTATCGATTAATAAATTACTAGTATTGAAAGGAAAACATCGATATTAGTAAAGTATCGATACTTTTTTCACATCCCTAGATGTAAGAGAACTTGAGCTAAAGGCGTAATTTTTGCGTAGTTATTTGGACCAAAATAAATTAAATATCGCTTGGTTAGATATGATTAGTTTAATTGTTTACATATTAAAATATTATCAACAATTTGTAAATATTTACAAAATGGCATTTTAACAGAAACTTTTTAAATGAAGATAAAAAGTCCTGGTCAAGTTCTACGCCATCCATGGAAAATTTTCAAGGACGGTTGAGATAATTTTAGCGTAGAAAATTAAACTGAACGTCTCTGCTGAAGCAATATTTGATTTATTTTGCAAAAAAACAACTCAGACCTCAGCTCAAGATCCCTCATCCTACCCCCAGTAGCCCCAGTAGTGTAAATGTGTCGTTCTACTCCAGTTTTAGAACACCCCTGAGATGGAAACAGTTCCACAACTCCAACATTGGCATGGACGGGGGTTTACACGCCATTCTGACCCGGGAGTTGGTGAGCGAATGCGTTGAGGGTGTCTCCCCACCCTCCCCATCGATAGTTTCATATCTTACTTGCGGAAGTGTCCGGCATTTATTTGCTTCAAACGAACAGAAAAAAAAATCTTCATTATATTTATTCCAACATAATTTTTAGTAAATTTAAAAAATCTAACAGAAAATTTTAAATTCCAATTTCAAGATACACATGTTCGTGCACAGGGGCAACTAATTTTTACATTTCAGCCATTTACGCACGGTAGATATCGCGAAATGCTCATAAAAGACAAACAAGCTCGTCATCTACACTAAAATTATAAAGAGGATTTTTTTTTGTAATGGATAAACTCAAAAACTACTGGACTGATTTTAAAAATTCTTTCACCAATATAAAGCTACATTATCAGTGAGTAGCATAGGCTATATTTTATTTTGAAAATTTAATTTATTCCTCATAAAAATTTCTATAGTCCCTCATATTTTATGGTAGAGTCTATGATGATTCTTCAATATGTGTGTTGAAAGTAATAATNGGGTCTAGTTCTATTAATATAGATATTCAGGGGAATATTTGTACATATATATTCTTTATCCTTTATGGTCTATATAATTAGGTTTGCATGGCTCACGTTCAAAATGACCACACCTTGCAAGGACTAATGTAATAATACATCTGTAATCGATTTTACAGCTTCAGCTCAGCTGTTTTATCATTAATTTTTACTAAGATATGAATCTATGATGGCAACCTGTAACTCGCAAAGCAACATCGGCCTAATCACTTCCAGCCGACAAAACGCCTAGCAGGTCCGGAGTAAGGCAAAAACAGATCAGGTCTGGAGTAGGGCGAAAGGCATATCAGGTCCGAAATAGGGAAAAGGTCTAGAAGGTCCGGAGTAAGGCAAAATTTAATCAACTTTTTCTTTAAAAAAATATGTTCTATTTCCCATTACTATTCGACTAAACATTTTTTTTTACATAATGTGAAATGGGTTACGTAGACTACTAGAAATGTGTGCGTATTTAATGTCACCGTGACAAATTATCTTTAGCTTCAGAACGTTCTCGATATGGAAAAGGCTGGGAAACACTGGTCTAAAGCATCATTCTCGTAATAGACTGGGCTGCCTATAGTGGGTAGGTCGGTTTTTGAATCCCAGGCAGGCATACGAAGGGTGTTTTTATCCTAAATGTTTTTCCACTATCAGTCCACGCAGATGTGGGTTCACTTCCTATAAAACCAACCTTCCTTATCCTCAATCCATTAGTACATATGCGTAGGCCCGGATGGATGGTATAACGTGAGGATAGAACAAAGAAGAAAGTGTACCCGAATTTGTGCGGAGGAAGAGTGAAAAACCATTTAGGAAATAACCACCGCTCAGTACATCTGACCGTAATTTGAAACCCGACCTCCGCGTCATTGGCATTCCAGTCTATTGTGAAAGTGAGTTCTTAAACCATTCAAACACAGAAGTTTCTGATTGGGCTGAATCATAACGGAATACCGGAAACGTTTCTTTATGTTGCTTATTATATTTGAAATTTTAATAAATGAACACATGCACAAATATTAATTTGATTTTGATTATCACTACTTCCAATTAATAATAGCGTGAATATTTGTTACTTGTTTTTAAATTGTCCCTTTTGTAAATAGAGCTTTGTTATTTCCTTATTGTGTGTCTAAAAAATGCAATGTTACCGTCAATATCACAAAAGATCAAGTATAAACAGAACGATCAAAAAAATGTTCAACAACCTATCATTATTTGAGTACTGATTTTTAAAACTAGCATTACCAAACTTGTGTTTTACCTGGAAAGGAGGTGGACTACAGTCCCATTTTCATAGGGAGGACATTTTAAGTGGTACAAACATATTTTTCTGCTGTCAACATTAATCACATTTTACTATTAGTGTTATTCAATAAGTATTTAAATTATCCATAAAAAGTAACACCTGCAATCACATAGTTTGACGGTCAAGTACGTTAAAACATATCTAATAGCTTTTCTAGTTGTCAGATAAGTCCCCTCTTTCTATGAAAATTGAACTATCCATGGACATATAGAGGGAGCTTATAAGGTTCAACCTATCCTGACCCCCAAAATTTTCCGAAGTTTTTAATATGAAGCTTAATATGGCCTTGTATCGAACTTCAAATCAATTATAGAGTCATTTACTTTTTAAAAACATGGCCAGGTAAAGACTACTCTAAATAGCTTCCAGAGGCATTTAATTTTTAAAAAATATCTAGGTGGATATCACTTTGAATGGCTTCTAGATGCATCCGAGGGTGGCCACCCCAAATATCTTTTTTTTTCTTCCTAACATCCAAGCAAGGACGCTTCCAATTAGTTTATTAAAGTATTCAATTTACAAAAATGTGTTGAGGGAATACCATTTTCAATATCTTCTAAGTGCATCTAGTTTAAAAAATAATAATCAGGCGATGATCATTCTAAATTGCTTCTAAGAGCATCCAATTAAAAGATTTTGCATGTAGAAGATCACATCAAATAGCGTTTAATGGCATCTATTTTTGAAAAATAAAATTAGGTGAAGAACATTATAAATAGCTTCTAGGGCATTACATATTTAAAAAATATCTGGGTGAGGGCCACTTCTAATATATTCCAGAGAATATAATTTATAAAAAAAATCTAGAGAGCACTTCTTAAAATAGTTTTAAGATTAATCAACATTTTCAAAAAATTTCTGAAGAAGGATTACTCCAAATAGCCTCTAGGAGTACCCAAATTATTTTATATTTTTTGGGGAAAGCACTATTATAAATGGCTGTTAAAATAGTTTAATTTTCCAAAACTCTCCAAATGAGCTTCTAAAAGCATCCCATTTGTTAATATTAACTGGGGGACAGGAAGGTAAAAAGTCCCTCTTTTGTTACTTGCCCCCTTTCACCTCTTAGGGCCTACATAGTATAGTTCCACCTTTACTATATAAAATAATAATATTATTATTTCTTAGGGTTTACTATCAAGTCCATTATGTCATAAACTTGCGATTTTGAAACCCCGACCAAAATTAAACTCTCCATACACCATGACAAAACGCATTAATTACTCAATTGGTTTCCATTTTATTGCATGGATTATAAAACGTTTCATCCAGAGTCGCGTACTAACTTACTAGTTCAGATGTTACCTGGCTGAGAAGCCGTCTGTAAACAATATGTAACTCTACACGTCCGTCGGAAAATATTCTCTCACGCAATCATTTGGTGCTAATTATGAAAATATGATATATTATATACGACTTGGGATGAACTCTATTATATAGCAATGTTGTTCCTTTAAAAAAATCAATCTATGTGTCAGTGAATACCACATGTGAAGAAGAACCTTTAAGCATGCCATAGGTTTCTTAGGTATAATGTTGTTTGTGGTGATTCTTTTGGTAAAATACAAGATATTAAAACATCATGTTATTGTAGTATTCCAAAATTGCATTTATGAACGTTCTTCAAATTATTATATGTACTGTTTCACACTAGTTTTGTGCATTACAAAATAAGGATCACTTATCTCACGTTTTCATTTTAATGAACAATTAAGTGATATTATTTAAGCAGAAACAATAACTTTTAAATAAAAAAAAGTAAACGTACTTTTGATAATCGTTTGGGAACTAGCCAGAACTGAAACTAATGGGTAATTAGTATTATGTATACTTTTATTGACCTTGAAGAGGTAAATATTGAGGTGGTCTCATCCACAATTTTATTTTATTTAAAGTAGCTAACTTTTTAAAAAAACACGCAGGGCTATAAAAAGCACACACATTTCAAACTAACTTAGTCTACGAAAGACATTACAACAAATATTAACATTTACGTACCTGGCTGAAAGGACAAACCCATAAGTTATATATATATATATATATATATATATTACTAAAGGATAGTCAATCCATGCTCTTCACTCCCTTCCCTTGCTTGGGATCGAACCAGAAATGAATGGTACGGTGCATTGAACATACGTTCTCTCTCTTTTATCTTGACATAGATGTATTTTTTAAACGCGTAATATTTGTGAAACGAAATAATATACATTGTTATAGACACTATACACCAAATATTATAAAATAAATAATATATATTGTTGCAGAGACATTGTGAAAGGAGAAAAATCTCTGTCCAACAAAAAGCATAACAATTAAATTCACATTTCAAAGACCTAAATTCAAAATTATTATATTTAATATGTATTATCTATATCCAAAGACCTTAATGGCAAAGATTATAATATATAATATTACATATATAAATTTAATTTTAGCTATAGAAATTAGTTTTATTAAAATATATTTCAAATGGCAAATTTTTAATTTTTAATAGTAGTCTACTACAGCTTTACAATGATGTTACTACGTAGCTCAAATAGTTGCATAGATATGATCAAAATTAGAAATTTATGCTCATGTAAAGTACCCTTAAATTTATTTTAAGGTGCGAACGAGCTGTGCCATTTTGTTTGACATGTCAAACATTGACTATCTACAAAGTTTAGTCAAATACGTTCAAGTGGATTTCGAGATAATCAATGTTTTATCTTTTTTTTCCTCCAGTAAACCAGTATTGATTTTAGCGTTGGATATCTAATTCCAAAACCTCGGAGGAGGAACCTTGGATACTAATTTTTAGCCTGTTCAGTAAAATAGTTTCTGCTCTAGGCCAGGACATAGACAGGCAGACAGATGGCATCGTGAAAACCACTTTTTCAGTTTCAGGAAGTCCTGAAATGTCAACATTGTATCTAAATCTCGATCTTTATTGTTTTGACGAACACAATATTTCTCTCTCCGAGGGGTTGAAAGAGAGCAAAATCGTATCTGCTAGAGCAATATTTTATTATTTTGGCCCCAAAAATTTTGTGTTATAAAAATTAATATACGGAACTTAATTTGGCGTTCTCTTCCACCCCATATCAAGGATCCTCCTTTACCACAAGGCCACGGACTTATTTTATTATATGCTTTAACATTCAATCCTCTTTTTAGTTGAAATAAAAAACAAATATTTAGTTATTAGTTTTATTATTAATTGCGTTTGGTGGGGATGTAGGGAACGCGAGAAAAGGTAATTTTTTGTGGAGTTTTTATATCAAAATAATTTTTAGCATTTTTTTCGCCCACCAAGTTCCACATTACCCGTTCGGGTTACACTCATAATAAAATATTGCTTCAATAGAAACATAGAATTTAATTTTCATCGCGTAGTGATACCTACAGTTGTTGAATATCTGCCATGAGCATAGTGGCATTAAATAAATAAAAATTTAAATGAAGAGAAAGATTTGTTTTTAAATTACAAGACACTCTTGAGAGATAATCCCCATAGAGATCAACATGCGAATAAAATAAAATTTTGTGTTTCTGGTGAAAGAATATTTTATTTATTTTGACCAAAAAAAGTTTTTATATAAAACTGCAAACACACTGGTATGTC
Source organism: Timema shepardi (assembly GCA_902151425.1). Taxonomy (NCBI): domain Eukaryota; kingdom Metazoa; phylum Arthropoda; class Insecta; order Phasmatodea; family Timematidae; genus Timema; species Timema shepardi. The sequence continues at coordinate 95,541 of CABFVX010000620.1, read as the reverse complement.
TCACATATCTTGCATCGTTACCTTAAATACGCTACACAAAAGCATCCATTAATGTCATAAACATGAATCAACACTTAAACAAGGATAAAAACATTATTATTATTATTATTACTATCACCAAGTCTTACTACCCATTCGGGTTATACGCACTTGTGCTAATGTGTCATGTTAGGAAGAGTGTGACATGAAATGGAGGACCTACAGTTTAACGTGGGATCCAAACCATGGTGGAGGCCTGGTATACCACACATTCACAAGTTGTGATTAATACACGTCTTGTCAGAGGGGAAGGAAGGGTTTGGCAATCAGATAAATCTGTGTCGGGACCGAGGATTGAACCCCGGACCCCAGCACAGAAGTCTGACACCTTACCCCTAGACCACTAGGTCACCTAAAACATTATTAAGAGGGCACATGTCTGCTTGAGAGTGGAGAGTAAACAATATAATGGGGTGTCAGATGATTAAAGATGAACACCAAAAACCCTCCCACGGTTATTGAACTTTCTTTGCTACACCCCTCTTATCAGTCGACGATCCTAAGGAAGATATATATTTTTATTTTCTTTGCACCGATTCTTACTACCCATTCGTGTAATAATTACGCTTATAGTTTTAGAAATTAGGAAAGTTATAACTTAAGGAAGTGTACCCGCATTTGCATGTAAGGAGAGTGGAAAACAATTTTCGAAAAACTCTAATCAGTACACCTGACTAAGATTCAAACTTCGATATCTTCGTCATCGGCAGTCTTATGTTACTGTTAGAGTAGCCCCTTAGACCATGCGGCCACCGAAGGGGATTAGGGGGATATAATATAAACATAATTACTACATTACGAAAACTGACAAGAGCTGTATTTGAAGTTTGTATCTTTCTTTATATTTAAGCGTTATTATCATCAATGAGTAGGCCTACTTAGAATTGAGATTTTAACTTAATCTTCATTATATAGAGATTGTTTAAGTATTTTATATTTATTAACAACCTATCTTATCAAATTCAGCAGCTATATCCCAGATCGTTAATTTACCACTTGTTTGAAATGAATAAATCCTTATACAGAGTAATACATGTTTGACACGCTTTGGCGGCCGCATGGTCTAACGCGCTACTGTCGCAGTAGACTAGACTATTGATGACGGGGAGGTCGAGGTTCGAAACTTTGCCGGGTATACAGAGGGTAGTTTTACAAAATATAATGGTGGTTGGTGAACTGGTGGTCTAGGGGTAGGGTTTCAGACTTCTTTGTTGGGGGTCCGGGGTTCAATCCTCGGTCCCGGTACAGATGTATCTGATTGACAAACTCTTCTTTCACCTCTGACAAGACGTGTATTAATCACAACTTGTGGATGTGTGGAATGCCAGTCCTCCACCGTGGTTCGGATCCCACGTTAAACTGTAGATCCTCCATTTCACCTCACAATCCCCCTACCATTACACATTAGCGTAAGTGCGTGTAACCCGAACGGGTAATAATACGTGGCGATAGTAATAATAATAATACAAAATGGTTTTCCACTCTACCTCCATGCAAATGCGGGTACACTTCTTATAAATACAACCTTCCTAAACCCTAAAATCATTAGCGTAAATAGTAAATAAGCGTATAAACCGAACTGGTAGTAAGAAACGATGCTAAAGGTATCTATAACTCAGTAGGTTTTATTCATTCAGAACCTGAGTCAGATATAATTGATTTAATTTGTAATTATAATTATTAGAATCGTTTGTAGTGCATCTGATGTACTTTCTTGCCTTCAAATATCTTACTAGACTTGGACCTCCTGATTCATTTGGAATGCAACATACAATTGTTATATCGTGCTACTCCATTGAAGTAATAGATTTAGAAATATTTGAATGATATCAAATTTCAACTATAGATTTATAATAAATTATTTTTATATTTCCTTTTGTCCTCATGTCTTATCGCCCGTTTGGGTTATATGCATGTGTACTAATTATGATTATGCTCTAAGGATAAGTAAGGTTGAATTTAAAGAAAGTGTATTCACATTTGCGCGGAGGAGAGCGGGAAAACAACATTTTGTAAAAATACCTTCAGTACATCCGACCGGGCTTATAATTCTTATTTCCTTGTTATTGGCAGTCCAGTCTGTTGCAAGCAAGCCCCCTTAAACCATCCGACCACCGAAGCAAGTCAAAGTTAAATCAAAGTTGAATATTTGAATTAGATTGAACCATTTTATAAAACTTCAAAGCATGATCTCTGTATCAAGACGTGATTCCTCAACTATCTTGAAATTGTCATCATCAAAACTTAATTAATAATTATTCAAATTGTGGGTTTTTAACTTAATATATATGTGATAAAATTGTGTAAACTTTGTTTGGATTAATTAATTAAACTATTGGTACAACAATCCTAAGGAGCAAAAATTTATCATTTATTTAAAACTCTACTTTGATTAAATTAATACTATTTTTTAATCATTAACATTAAACATTCACTCGCCTATCAAAATTATTAATTTCATTGAGATAATCCAAAGTATTTCAATTTGAATCAAACAGTGATAGTTCGGAAAAACTGAATTTTTAATGTTTAGGTGATAATTTTACAAATAAAGTAGTGAAAAGGTATAAATTGTAAATTAGAACCGTGCAATGTACACCAATGTATGCGAATGATGTACATTTACCTGCACAAAAAATTACCAACTTGCAATGTGAATCAGACATAAAGTCTGACTTTTTTGCTATGAACTGTACAATACATTTATATGCATACATTTTGTGATTTTGAAAGTAATTTAGGAAAAGTATGTTTGTGAATTCAGGGAATTAAATGTATTAAACAAAATGTATACACATTTTCTCCAGGTTGCCAACAGTTCACTCGATTTTAAATGTAGTTAACTTATATTATTGTGTAGAAAAGTAGTAGGCTTAGGACATAGACAAATATATTGTTACTTTGAACAATGACAAAAGGTAAAAAAATTGCATTGTTATTTATTAACTGTCTAAAATGAAAGTGAAAGTTTAAAAATTTTGAGAAGTAATTTTAGTAACAGAACGCTTTCATAAATCTTTGTATACAGTAGCGGCCTCATCATGGAAAAACAATGGTTTTTATCACAATTAAAATGACAAATGAAGACTATTCAATATATATATATATATATATATATATAAGTAAAAAAAAACCAAGGAAGATACGATCTAGTAAAAATACTAAAATGTTCACAGCAATGGATATGCACATTCCCCAAGTTAAATCTCCCATAAGAGCTCTGTAATTCTGTCACGCGTATGTGCTTTAGTACTTCAAACGGAACAAATTTTCCCAACGCACACATAAGAACTTATATTCGGTGCTCACACACGATATGGTTGCCAAACATCACATCAGAAAAAAGGTAATAAGAGAATAACGTGATTAATTGGGTTATTAAATAATTACATAAATTTAGATAGGCTAATTAATTATGTAAAATTAAAATAATATATAATTTTAATCAAACTATTGGATGTTCAAGTAAAATATAAAGATAGATATGTAAAATAATAATACAGTACAAAACAAATAATTGGCCTCTAAATCTCTTTTTTAAACCATTTTTATGTTTGACTTGCCACCATAAAACTATTTTACCATGGGAAATATATAAGCTAACACTTAAATCAAAGTTAATATACAAGAAGAGGACTGTAGCATGTTCGTATTATAAATTATTGTTGTCAGAAACTTAATCAAAGGTGAAAAACTACATCTAAGCTTGTGATGATAACACTTCAACCAACCTATTTTCTTTTTCAGAAATCGAGAACATGTTTAAGCTTGGCATAGTTTTTAATTATGTTATTACAACTAGTTTTCCCTTTTTTCCCTTTCTAGGTACACTTTTAAATTCTTGATTTTTCTAAATTGATTTGTTTATCATTAAACAAAATACAGGTAATTAATTTATATACATTTTTCTGAATTAATTTAACACTATTATATTAAAGGAGCCTAAACTGACCTCATGGGTTTTTATGATGCAAATTTTCTTATAAGTGTAACATATGACCCGCATTGGTGGACACACCGTTTGAAGCATCACTCTTGTAATAGACCAGATTGTTGGTAACTCAAAGGGTAGGGTTTGATTCCCGAATGGGTGTGATAAGGGTGTTTTTTTCTTTCTAATTATTTTCCCTTTATGCAAATGAGGGAAAATTTCCTCTAAAATAAATCTTTCTCGTCTCTACTTCATTAGTATAGTTAAATGCGCATATACCGGTCTGGTAGTAGACACGATGCAAATATATATACATAAATTTATATATATATATATATGTATCAGGACGTACGGACATAAAAATATTATTGATATTTCAGTAATTTAAATAAGATTTTGTGGTGTAACGTTGAAAATTTTAATAAAAACCGATTTTAAAATCACTTAGCTAAACATACACGTTTGGTTAATAGTATAAAGTACTTGGAAAATGCCTAGAAAAGTTTGTGGTTTGTTTTTATTAGAAATAATGCACAAACATTGGGTAATAAGGCGCGCTGTGGCTGGATGCGAGAAATTTGTTTCCTGTTTTAATTCACTGTATAAGAGTTAAATACGTGCATGTTTGTTCGTTATTATTTTATTCAGGGTATTTACGTTGCGCTTTCTAAACATAAGTTTATAAAAGCACATTACCTACAAAATAGCTTAACTTAGGACAAGATGTATACTAATCAACATCCAATCCCATCACCAGGAAAAGTATCTGGGTGATAAGTTAACAAACACAGGGGAGGAACTAAATCTTCTTAAGTGTTTGGATCCCCCTAGGAATTTAACCGAAGTATCCTGTTTATAGTGACACTAACCATTTTCTAACCACACCCATAATCTAGCAGTCCGCAACACACAAGGTCAAGGGTGGTGAGGTCCGAGTTACAGCCTAATGCTCTGTCTGCATGTTATTCATCCCTGTGTGTTTCCATGTTATCTATGCGCTAATGCGGGCGTTCTTTCACTAAAATTACTCTACTCATTCCGGATTCTTAGAGTAAACCATTCATAATTCGTGTGCTACACGTACTAATTAAATTTACTATAGTTTACCCCTTTATTACTTAAACGGAATAGCATGTAGTTATTATTATTATTATTATTATTATTAGCACCGCGTCTTACTACCCGTCCGGGTTATACGCACTTAAGCTAATGTGTAATGGTAGGGTGATTGTGAGATGAAATGGAGGACCTACAGCTTAACGTGGAATCCGAACCACGGTGGAGGCCTGGCACTCCCCACATTCCCAAGATGTCTTGTCAGAGGTGAAGGAAGGGTTTGGTAATCAGAAAAATCTATGCCGGGACCGAGGATTGCACCCCGGCCGCCAGCACAGAAGTCTGACACCTTACCCCTAGACCGCCAGGTCACCCAATAGTATGTAGTTATTTAAACGTGTGGATAATCTATCGGAGTGTTCCCCAAACTCTTACCAATCGCTTAACCCTTCCAAGGCCATGACCATACCAACGTATCACATCTTCCTGCTTTTCATAAAATAAATTATACGTTGTACAGTAAATATATTCTCTCTTTTATCTTAAAATAGAAACATCTACTAAAAACTCGTAATATTTGTTAAACAAAATAACATACCTTGTGCAGAAACACACTACTAAAGAGCAGAGATGAAATAACTGGTATATAATTGTTATATAAACATTAAGAAAGGAGGATTATATATGTCCACCAAAAAGTATGAATATTTCACTATTATTATTATTATCATTATTATTATTAGCACCGCGTCTTACTACCCATTCGGGTTATACACCCTTACGCTAGTGTGTAATAGTAGGGCGATTGTCATATGAAATGGAGGATCTAAGTAGAGTTTAACGTGGGATCCGAACCACGGTGGAGGCCCTGGCATTCCACACATTCACAAGTTGTTATTAATACACGTCTTGTCAGAGGGGAAGGAAGGGTTTGGCAATCAGATAAGTCTATGCCGGGACTGAGGATTGAACCCCGGACTCCCAGCACAGAAGTCTATTTCACAGTTAAAATATTTAATATATATAGTCTATATGTGCTCATAGTTCTGAAAATATTGGTTTTATAAAAATATATTTAAATATGCGATATTTAGTTTTAACTACAACTTTACAAAGATAAGTTATTTTGTATTTCAAATAGTTGCTGAGATAATTTTAAAAACTGGAAATATTCGCTTATTCAAAGTATCCTCAAATTAATTTCAATGGGAAAATGAGATATTCCATTTTGTTTGTATTAGGAATTTTAATTAAAATCGTTAAAACTAATTTCTAGAAAATCGATGTTTTCTCTTTTTCCTCTTCAGTAAGCTACCCTTAGTTTTAGGGTTGGATATAAGGTTCAAAAAATCCGCGGGTGAACCCTATGAAAACACTAGATGCCGAGAGTTTTAACCCAAGTGGTAAATTTTTCGGCTCTAGTCTGAGATACAGATACAGACACACACACACACACACACACACACACACACAGATGGATAGACAGACAGACAGACAGATGGAATCGCGAAAACAAATTTTTCCGTTTCAGCGGGTCGTGAAACGTCAACATTCAACAAAATATCAAGTTAAATTTTTTTGACGATCACAATTGTGATTAAAAGTTTAAAGACTAGTCCTATATAGAGTGGTGAGAAAAACAAAGCTGTGACAGAGATAAAGAAAGACATATAAAAAAGTCCATCGAAGCGCGTAGAAATCTACAGTAATTTGTTTATTATTACAAGACTTACTTTTTTTTAAAAAAAATATATGTTTAATAAAACTCGGTGGTTCATCGCGTAGCCCTGTGAGTACGCTCAACACAGTTTGGGAAATACATGTCTATTGTGCCCTTTATGCTACTCTTGCTCCCCTCGTTCAGCACGTTTTCTCGCCGTTCAAGCCTGCATTGTGAACTCTCCTTGCTTGACATTTCCTAAATGCCGTGTCCACATCTTCTGAACATTCCCGCTCACGTTTTATATATAGCTTGAAACAATGTATTTACAAGCAATTTGGTCATAATCACTTCGCTGGTGGCCTTCAATATATTATTTTGTTTATGAAGTATTGCCTGAAGATTATAACATAATATTCACACCCTCCTCCCATAATTTGTTTTGTTTTATTTATACTAGCGCGATTAAAAAATTAAACTATTATTACATGCGAAATTATTTAGTTATTTGAGGGAAACGAAAGAAGAGATTTCTGCTACAACGGCAACAATTTTAATTCCTTAAGGTTTGAGAGTTTATAAAATGATTGAATATAATGTTGACCTGCTTCGGCTGCCACGTGGTCTAGGAATCCACTCTCATGTTAGACTAGACTACTGATGAAAGGGAGATCGGGGTTAAAATCCCGGTTATGTGTACTGAGGGTGGTTTTTCCTAAATGGTTTTCAACATTACCTCCACGCAAAATTCGGCTACACTTCCTCTAAATCCAACCTTCTTCATATCTATCTCACTAGCGCAATTAGTACATATGCGTATAGCCTGAACAAATAGTCATATTCGTGATAAAATATATATACGAGTACAAATATGTTGCACGTTCATTAAAAATATATATTTAGTAACAAATATAACTATAATATATTGCATATTTTATATTCACAGCTTTTAAAATTATGTAACTGAATAAGCTTCGGAAACATAATAATGTAAAATTATATTAATATCATGTTTTATCTTAAATATATTTTTTATAATAATTTGTAATTTTTTACATATTTATACAGCCCTCCCAACATATTAGGTATGTGCTTACGGTCAGAGGCCTCCAGACTATAGCAGAATTAGAACCACTCATGTGTTATGTTTGTCTGACAAATTTATTTTCTATTGCCTCTACTAAGATCCGAAGACGAAACCCTCCGCGTTGGAAGGGAAATAGTGACAGACCCGGCCCTTATAATGGGAACTGTAGTTTTGGTACGCTATAAAATACTATTTAGCACGCAGGATAGCTGTTGATACACAGGCTTGCTATAATGCAATGTTCACAGCTAGGTCCTTGCAGAAAATAAAAACTTTTGTGTTGTCAACACTGGTAATATTTTACTATATTAAAGCTAGCTCATAAATATTGATAATACTTATCAAATTGATAACTGCAGCTGATCACATTAATAATAATTGACGTGTGGATATTATGTGAAAGTAGATTTGGTAACTTTAATGGCTGTCAGCTTGCTATGAAAATGTAATATTATATATTAGAGCCTAAACACTAAGCAGTACCAAACCAGCACTAATAATTTGTGTGAACACTGGAATGATACAAATGTTAGGCTAAATTAGGTGCACTCCCCGCCCCGTTCCCCCTCGTATACTCGGACATGTCTACGTACCAACTAACGGGAACTATACTCTGGTATGACACGTGGTCTAATGCTCTCAACCAAGATAAAACTGCATGAGTTTCTAAGGTCAATGCAAGTGCATATCATGTCTCTGTTATTGCTTTAACAGGTGCTTACCCCGCAAGGGATACTATTAGTGCCTGTGACTGCATCCGAATCATCCACACATTTATAATAATTGAGAGAGATGAATAAGTTAGAATTTAGAAAGAATATACCCACGTTTGCGTGAGGAAAAGGTAAGAAAAAGTTTGGGAAATAATGTATTAGCGAGCATTCACTAGAAAAACACAGGAAATTTATCGATATCTGGAAAAAAAACTGGAAAATTTCACACACAAATAAACTAAAATAATACCGATCTATTTTAGCATTGGGAACATTTGAATGCAATTTTTAAGTAGTTGGCCTTTGAATAGAAAATAAGTTAACTGATAAAACCCCCCAAAAAAAACCTATCACGTTGATTCGAACTCAAGTTTTATCCCACACCCCTTTTCTTTTTAAAATATTGTATTGCGTTAAAACAACACACTTCACCCCATCAAGGTTAAATTAACCTACAATATTATTATTATTAGCACCACCTCTTACTACCCGTTCGGGTTGTACGCACTTACGCTATTGAGTAATGGTAGGGTGATTGTGAGATAAAATGGAGGACCAACAGTTTAACGTGGAATCCGAACCACGGTGGTGGCCTGGCATTCCCCACATTCACAAGATTTATTGTCAGAGGTGAAGGAGGGGTTTGATAATCAGATAAATCTGTGCCGGGATCGAGGATTGAACACCGGACCCCAACACAGAAATCCGACACTTAACCCCTATACCACCAGGTCACCCTATCCTGCTATGAATATCAATTTCATTCCTCTATACTACTCTCTGTGTCTTGGAAATTAGTAATTTCTTCCTACAAACCTGGAAAATAAAGGTAAATGTTGTGCTGAGAAATAGTGGTACCCCTGTTAGTGTACTAGGCTGGTAATCGAACAGTCTACGTTGCTAGCAAACCAGCGATAAGAGGAATGACGCGTAACCACCGATGCGGGTAGGATTTTATCAGCTTACTGCTTACAAACTAATATAGCACAGCCAGATGACTTGGCATGTATTTTTACTAACTGGATGACAGGACGAACCCGTGTACAAATAGTAAGTTTCTTAATCTACCCCACCTAGAATCAAACTTGGATCCCCTAGAGTAGTAACCTCGGAGGTACTGGGACAGACAATGTAATTTAATATATTTAATTTATTTGTTAAGTATTCTGTCTTTCGACAGTTCAATTGCCTTGTCCAAATCGAATCTTCCAGCAAGTCCTGTTAACAGCTCTTTTTTATATCCTGAAACGTTATCTTTTTTTCTTGTTTGAGATCATCAATCCATCGTATTCGTGACCTTTATGGTCACCTTTTCCCTTCCTGCTTGCCTTAACCAAAATCCCTCAATAAGAGAATTCTACTCTCATAATGTGGTCCATCGAGTTGTCCTTTCTTTGTAGAATTGCCTGTACAGTGGTAATTTTTATTTACTGGTCTTAGTAATTATAAATTAGTCACCAGATGTGTCCACTTTATTCTCACTATTCACCTATAACATATCTTAAAGCTTTCCAAATATCGCTTCTTCTTTTTCCTATAGGTCCGTGTTTCTGCCCCATATAAAGGGAAGCTCCATGTAACAAAACGTTTCCTAATAGGACATTGTATATTTTAACTAACCTAGACACGTCAAAACGAGTATTTAAAAAATATGTATAAATTGATGTAATTCTTTCACACATGTCTCACGATGAACGACCCATCACCCCTTCGTTTCACGGCGTGAGCGACGTAAATCGTGAAGTGAATATATGTTATTCAAAGCCCGGTCATGGCTCATGAGCAAGAGAAAATAATCCCAAAGGGTCGTCACAGCAAGGCGGAAAGAGGCGGAGGAGCACTAGGATTCCAAATCCTATGGCCATATAGCATAATAATACAATTACTGTCAGAACTTGCCAAATCTAGGAAACGCGTGTAGGCCTCTGGACACAGACCTTGTGGCATGTGTTGTAAAAGTCGACTACTTCCTGTACCAAGCCCATCAAAATACACAGCGCAAGACAACTTAACCTACACCCACGTGCGATGGGAAAGTGGGTCTCTTAGCCAATCCTTCAAGGGTTTAATATTGTCATGTTCAGGCAGTAGCTAGTGTTGTAACATCTCGTCTAAAGCCCGGGCCGCTATGCACCTGGAGAACCAAGATTACACAGGGTGTTTTTATGCATGGAAAACACAGATAATTTCACCCAAAAAACAAAAAAAAACTTAAATATGTCTGACTTCACGACATTAAACCGCAAGCTTTGCGTATAAGAAAAAGTGAAATTAAGAATAAGCATGCTGATTCGAACACATTCTTACCTCCGCCTCCCCCTTCCCCCTTTTTTTCACCATGAAATATGAGGTCACATAGCACCTGCATACATTTCCTTATCAAGGTCAAATCATTCTGTTATAAACACCAATGTCATGTCTTCGCAATTATCAATTTAATGAAAAATAAAATTTCATTACTCTAAACTACTCTTTAAAGTAAATGGAAAAATGTGAATTTCTTCTGGAAAAACTAGAAAAACAAAGAATTTTGTATTAATAAAATAATGGCAGCCAGGTTAACGACGAACATATAGTGAGCTACTAAACAATAATTATTTTTATTTTAGAAGGAGCTAGAAATTGTCAACTCATAAAAAAATGTTCTAAGAATAATAATTCTAAAGAGGGAAGCTTAATTAATAGATCACTAATCTATTCAAAGGAGATAGGCCTACTTAAAAACTAAAAAATTGACACCACCTCTTAATATTGAATTTAGACTTAATTGATTCTTTTATACGAAGTTTAGGAAAGTATTTTTAAATAACTCTATAAGGAAATAATATTTTCAATATTTTAGAAATAACATACTATACAAGGAAAAAGGCACAAGACGGAGAGATGGAAATACCTAAAAATTATCTAACACAATATGAATCTGCATTTAAAGAGAGACACAGTTCACACATTACACTGCTTCCACTGGACAAAGAGGTAATGGCTACCTCAAAAAATTAGTCTCATGTTTTTAAAAATCTTACGTTTTATTAAACTTTTTATTATATACATTCAAATATATATATAATTATATATTTTTATATATTTTTCAGTATTTTAAAGTGCAAAAACGAATAATTAATAATGTATTGACTGAGAAAATTAAAGTAATTGAATCAATGGTTTGAATTCCAAAATATTTTAATACAGATTCTGAAGATAATAAATTAATTTATAAATCTATTCAGAATCCAATTTAGGAACTTATTGAAATATATTTTGTCACATTTCCGGATTGGAATCTGAAGAGGATATATTATATCCCGTACATGCCGCAACATGCTTGCATTGATATTTTTACAAGCATCGTGGAATTGCTGGTATCACCTATTTCGCAAATTAATCATCAGACGACGTTCGTTGTGTTACTTTTTTTTTTACTTATGCTAGAATTAATCACCCTCTTAAGAGGAATTACCTTATATATAATTATGTAATAAAGATATAAAATATCATATAATAAATTAAGTCCGTGAACCCTCAAATATATAACCGACTTACATATATATAACTAGACGACCCTTTTTTGCGATATGTATAGCGCTACTTTAACAATATATAATATATATATATATATATATATATATATATAAAAAATAATAAAGTAGCTCTTTTATCTGATAAACATAATGGGATTTCCCCTCTGTTGAATGATAAACCTGCAGGCCTATACTTAAGAGGCGGAATATGACTTACACATTCTTCGATGTTTCAAGTTACATTTAATTTAATTTGCATTGTAAATAATTTATCCCCCCACTTCGAAACAACATAGCGACTTGCTAAGTAATAAATACTTTAATCCGGCCGAGAAGGATGCCTTAAAGGTGCCTCACACGGTGCCGGTTTTATTCTCTTTTGACAAAGATATTTTTTATTTGGCTTTGTTTTCGTTTGCAAACTTTCAAAACCAGCAGCTTCTTTTATTCGCAATAATTCTTGCGAGCTGATAACTAAAGAGACTTGCTCAACTAATTCGTTGTTACAAAGCGAAAAGTTGGCTGACTATACGATCATTTTGCTATAAAACGTCGTGTGAGGATGTTAGCGAATTAATCAGCTGGTGAGTGGCGAAAAGTTCGGCCTTTTTCGCGTGCGTGATGAAGCAACTAGACGACATTATTAAAGAGCGAGTCGTTGTGCACTGGCGTTTGGTTTTGAAATTCGTGAACTGTGGAACATTTTTATTTCGTTGGGGACAGCACCCAAATTACAAAGATTTAAGGGTAATGATATCATGACTTTTTTAAAAAAAATGCCACATGATATTCAAGATGGGCTGTCACTCAAAACGCTGGCAACTTTCTGTTTTTTTATTATCACTGTGTGAAGGCTCTCTTTGTTTGCGAATTTTTTACCCAAAAATTAGCTTTGATTTAGCACGTAAATAAATACACCACTACCATTAGGCCTACAGTTCAGTTGACTAACATTTTGAACACGTATCTCTGGGAAATTTTTCCTCTACGTCATTGATGTAAAATTAATTATTGATTGATGAAAAAAATTCCCTAAATATATGTACTGGAAATTTTGGCTATAATAAAAATACTGATGAGGTATTTTTCGATCTTATTATGCTTTCACCTATTCTTTTTACAATTTGAATAGTAAAGTCGAGTTTACATTTTTTTTTAATGTTGTCACACTTCTAACAACCTTATCGGGATATACGCGTATAAAATAATTACACTAATTTGTTAAATATGATTTATTAAGTTTTTTTAATTCAGAGTAAGTGTAGCCACATTTACGTAGAGAAAAAATGGAAAACCATTGAGGAAAACCACACTTAGTACAACCAACTGGTTTTTCGAACCCCAATCTCCCCGTTTTTGGCAGTCCAGTCTATTGCGAGAGTGACTTGCCTTAATTTAGGGCTTAAGACTATTCAATCGTTGAAGGGAGTTAATCACGTGACAAGATATATTTGTGAGTTGGATGAATATTGAACAGTTGTTTTATTAATTTTTAAACTGTTACAAATTGCCCAAGCTGCCATACAACAACACAAACATAAAATCATTTATTATAGCTTTATGTTTGAGCAACCAAGCTTACCCTTCAATTTATATTAAGACAATCTTGTAATGAACTAAAATATATGGATTAACCTTATAGACATCTCATATAATTAAAATATCCAGCTAGACCCAAGATGTGAACAAGATATTATAGTCAGAATAACCCAGAAGAATTTTATATGACAGTTAAATGTACTTCACGGGACCAACTAGGTATGCGATAAATTGCCGTGGAGACGCCATATTTAATTTTACAATCTTTTTATTTTAAAATGTAGCATTAACTCATTTACATTATATTTCCGGAACTATGAGACAAGGTTTGATGAAAATGGGTTTTATATCTAGCCTTTCTCTAACAAATACAGTAATTATTTTATAGTCTCTCAACATAACATTTTAAGATGCTTGAGAACTAGCAGTGAACTTTCCTCTTTACCTTGAGATAAAAAGTTTCGAAGTTTTCATTTCCTTCTTTTTTATTGACATGGCAAAGGGTGGTTGTAGATGAAGGGTGAAAGGAAGTATACGCTTAGATAGACTAGTGATGTAGTTATAGAAACGTGCGTGTGACCTGAAAGCGATTGCTATTTTCTCGCTGACTCTACATTTGCAGAATTTTACAGATTTTTTTCCATTTTGACAGTTGAAACATAATATTTGTTACCTTATATTTATTTTTGCTAATTTTTATTTGTTATGAATTAAAATATTATTCAAATGACAATCCGATTAAAAGTTGTTTTCTCGGCTAAGCTAGTTAGCGAGTCGTATGCTACTAACGATCCTGTGGTTGTAAAATACACGTTATGCCTCCTATACAAATATTATAAAACTATATGTTCTAAAGGGAATGTTTCTAAAGTTCTATGTAGTATACGTGCCAACTGTGACATTCAAATTCTGTGTCTAGTAATAAATTCAAGTAAATATAAATGACAATCTGTGCTCTCTCAAAACTCGTTCTGGTGGTCACATGGTATAAGGTGTCTGCCCTCCCATAGTATGTATCCCTGGTGACGTAAATGTTGAGGCCGGGTGCACATGCGATTTATTACTTTGGTTCTCTTCCATCTCCTCTTCATGACAATGCGGGTGTATTTCCTCTAAATAGCCTTCTCTATTCCTACACCTAAAAAATAAATCCTTTCAAAACCTTGATGGTAAACGGTTTTTTTAATTCTTGTCACGGAACATTGAACAAATCACTCTAGAAACATTCTCCATGATTACATTCAAACACTTTTTCAGGGTATCGGTAAACAAACGAAGATAATCGTGCACTATTTCGCAAGAATTTACCTCGTTGATATCTAATTTCTTGGACAAATACCCCATAATGCAACACGTGCCGTGGTCGCCTAGCCTTCACATCTGACCATATGGTATTTCAGGAGTTTATACCAATTTTTGATAAGGGAAATTTCCTCACCTTTGGCCTTGTAATAAGCTACGTGACAATTGAACGGTTAAACAAGAGTTTCTAAACGCGTCGTTGGTTTTACTAGTCCCCCCTCCCCCCCCAACCCCTCTACCCTTTAGTGAATTGAATCGATGTACGGGGCGTGTTCACCGTAACAACATACTTCCGAGACTTTATTCTTTACATTGATGATTTTTCGGAAGAAAAAAAAGTATTTGCTTTTTATAACTTGTTTTCATTGTTAAAATGTTATTTTTATAGCGTGACCATGGAACTTAATCAATTGGAATTATTTGATTACAAACTTAAGTTTCTAAAATATTTTCGCTGTCAGAGCTGGAAGTATTACTAGTATGCCTGACATTGATCTAACTTCAATGAGAATTATTTATTCTTCTTATAATGAGTTTTAGATCCTGACTCTAGGAATCACATGTGCAATTTTACTTTCACCTACTGCCATAATCATTTCCTTTAAACCAAGCCGTTAATTACATTGCACACGCTTCGGTGGCTGCATGGTTTAGGGTGCTACTATCGCAGTAGACTATACTTCCAATGATGAGGAGATCGAGGCTGAATCTGTCAGGTATACCTAGTTTTTTACAAAAGGGTTTTCCACTCTTCCTCAGCGCAAATGCGGGGACACTTCCTCTAAATATAACCTAAAATGATTGGCGTAATTAGTACATAAGCGTTTAGCCCGAATGAGTTGTAAGACGCTGTGCTAAAAAATTAAAATAACTTTGCATATTCCGATAGACCAGATTTCTGTTTTAATAGATTATCATCATTTTTGGTAATTATAAATGCAGAACTTTTAACTCACTGTTTTCATCCATTTTTAATTGTATGGGACCAATTATATTATTGTGTTTGCCCAGCTTCCTTAATCATTGGTAGAGCAGGCAGGGATTCTTAAACGAGGGTATGCATTCCCTTAGGGATATTACAACCAAATAATGGAAGTATGGAACCTGATCTCTAAAAAGTTTTTTTAATTTTTTTTTTAGCTTATAATAAACTATCACCGTTATCGGTACAAATTATGTATTTGAGATTTTCCCTTTTTTTTATAAATATATATGATAACATTCTTGTGATTTTGTTCCAGCTGTTCTGTTCCTAGCTTTTCAAATGTAGATTAAAACCAAGCTTTTTTGACATCTTTTGAAGTCATACTGGTACCTAATAGGGCTAGTGATGATTATTATTTTCACATTCTGACGAAGGGGGTATAGGAACATATTGGGCGATCCATTGGGATTCTGTAACTCGTAGTAAAACGGTTAAGAGGCCTGGGTTAGAGGTTGACTATCCGTTAAGGGGGACTCTTTATCTTTCACATTTATTTTTACATGCTCCACGTCTTACTTCTACCAATCCACACAATACGCTTATTTATGCTAATAGGATAGCGACGAGAAAGGTGTAATTTCAGAGTAAATGTGCCCGCATTCACGTGAATGGTGAGCGGAAGACCATGTAGGAAATCCACTTTAGTAAACACGCCCACTGACCTCTTCGTCAACCTTAAGCTAGATGATATGAGACTGAAACCTTAATCCAGAGAGAAAATGAGGTATCTAGTTCAATCCTAGGTGGTGTCTAAAAAAAATTCACCTTATTATGCTGAAGCTACAATATAAATTTATTTTGCTACTATGGTTAGATGCTTATAATTAAGTAAGCTGCTCTATGTTAAGCTTTATAGTTATGAGTTTTTATTAGCACTCTTCCTTTTTTAAACTAACTCATATTAGTACATGACTTAAAAACTAGCTCAACCTTAGAACAAACTAAACATCCAGTCTTACTCTAAGAAAAGGAGTCCCACTTCTACCAGTGATATTTCTTCCGTGGGTGTTGGGAATCGAACCCGGTGACCCTTGACACGCACGATAAAGAGTGTCAGACCAAACTCACGTTAAGTAACTTAAGAGAAGGAAACGTGTCTTTGGACTCAGTTTATGGATAGAAAAAAAAGTTTCCGTTAGATTTGTAACATAGTCCACTGTTGCCTTATATCGATCGAGTGTAGAAAATGAAACCGAGATTTCTACAAACATCATTTGCTAATATTTCCAGAGTGGTCGACTGGCTCGAAGCCAGTTTCTTTTTCTTGACTAGTGTGTCAGTGCGCGTCTATTCCCGGTGACCTTACACAACTTAAACAATATACCTTATTATTGAGCCTCGTAGGGGTGTCACCAGTTTTATTTCATTTCATCTTAAGTACGTAGGAACTCTGGACACGCGCCGACAAAAGATTGTCCCAATCAGGTACCGTGTCAATAAAAGTGAAGACATCAGACCTGTACGTTTTTTATTGCGAGAAAATTTGCAAAGCTATAACTTTAGACTTCGTGGGCAGTATATCAGATACTTAAGTGGCATTCTGAGATTGGAATCTATCAGGGATTGACAATAGTTATACGACTGCGAATTTATTACCCGAGTTCTGGTTTTCATCCGGGTATTCCGTTCTTACTCGTGTAATCTTGGAACTAGATGCTGTCTTAATCTAGCTACTCGGCTTTTATAACTAGCATATATTATTATTATGATTCCTGATTATAGTCTTACTATGATTTAGTACTTAATGCAAGCTAATTACAAAAAACTTTACAATACATTTGATTTAATTGAATGTTCTATAGTAAAATTTTCTATAGAAGAATAATTTATGTTTGAATTAAGTACACCAACCGTAAAAATGTATTGGAATCTTTATTCTATATTTTTAATTTATATAATCGAACATAAATTATACAATAATCATTATATAATGTTGTTAAACGACTATGTGCATCCTTATTCAGGCCGTCTTCAGGTCATGAAATGCAATCCTGATCATGAATTTTGTGAAAATTTCATAAACTAAGTTTTATGGCCATGCTTATTGTGAGTCAAGGTTCACATATTAGTCATAATAATATTCTTGATATATTTTTATAAATATTCATGTATGTTCAAATATTTTACTATTTCATTATTGAAAAGTAAGAAAATAAGAAAAATCAGACTAGATGACTTTCTTGTTGGAGATCTCAGTTTTAAAGAATCTGAAATCTAATTTTTATTAGTATTTTTGGGCAATTAAACTCTGTTTTTAGAATATTAAAATGTAATTAATAATATGATAATAATACTCAAATTTTCTTTATATACCCCTTGCTGAAGTTGCAAGAAAAGTAATTTATGTATACGTTTTCCGTTACCATTTTCTTCAAAAAGCTTCAGAGTAATTTTTTTAATCCCCAATTTCTTTTTTTGCTAACTTGTAAGCACACTTTAATGCTAGTACTATGGTTATTAACGAGCTATAGTGAATAGGTATTTTAACCGTATCTCAATACCCACCTGGGAAATAAAAAATCTAATATTAATTAATTTTAAAGCAACACAACAAAACTTGAACCCAAGAGCTTATTTTACTATTCAGTGATAAGTACCAAATAACACTTCAATGATGACTTTTTGACTTTGTTTACCTTTATCGAACCACGGTACATAAGATAACCTCTGTTTGATTAGGGAAAACAAGCTCAAAAATTAATCCCTGTGAAGTTTTGTGATCCCCTTTACTTTTTTTTAGGCACCACGTCTTGCTATCTCGTTCGGGTTATACGCTTATGTAATAATTACGCCAATAGTTCTAGGGATGAGGAAGGTTATATTTATAGGAACTGTACCTGCATTTGCATGGAGGGAGAGTGGAAACCCATTTTGGAAAATCTTCAGTACAGCCGACCAGGATTCGAACCCCGATCTCCCTGTCATCAGCAGCCTAATCTAACAGGGGAGGAACGCTTTAGAGCATAAGGCCATCAAAGAAGTTTGCTAGTGTATGTTATATATATATATATATATATATATTTATATATTTATATATCTATATGGCTTTCAACCATATATAGATAATATTGTACCGCTATTTACTCCTAACAAAACACGAAAAAAGGAAGTAAATAAATAATAAACAACTTATACTATAATATGTAATTTTAATTCGAACCTATTTTGGGTATCTTAGCTTTAAACACGACTTATTTTAAAGAGTAGGGAAGATCTACTTAGAGGAAATGCATACTCATTCACATAGGGAGAGGATTTTAAAACCCATCACAATTGAAGCCAATCTGAATTCAAACGTCCTGATCTCATTCACCATTGGTATCCCAGTGCGATGCGAGGCTAGGGCCTATCTGCGAGTTATTTTAGCATTCGAGTAACTCAAGAGTGAAGATGGTTTTTATGGAGTCCAGTATAAAGTGCTCCAGTACGCTAATGACCTCACATGCGTTAAAAGTGCTTTATATAAAAACTATAATACGAGGTAAAGGCTATCATGCAATTGTGTGTCTAGTGTTTAGGATGGAAGAGTGATTAGGTAGTAATTTATGTTGCCATTACAACCAACTTTAAGAGCTATTCGCTGAAACACTTACATCGTAAAGAAACTATGTTTTATTGGTGCGAAACTTCTGCCTGAATATGAACTTTTTATAATAGAAAATCCCATAAAACTGTTTGTGTGTGTGTGATTGTGTGTGTGTGTAAGCCCTGCAGAGGTGTATTAGAAGTTAATACGCCCGACCTATATGTGATATGTATGGGATTGATTACGACAGATCTGTATCAGTGGACAAATGGGACTAAGGTAGAATCAACCTCGTTTGGTTTGTTGGTGAAGTGGACATTATGTTTGAATCCCGGTTGGGTATGTTGACATTTTTTTCTTAAATTGCTTCGCACTCCACAGTACATACAAATACTGCTACTTTTTTCCCTAAATTCTACCTCCCTTGTCCCTATTTCATTAGTGTAAATATTCAGCTTGCCCGGTAGAGTAATAAAATTTGGTGCGCAAGGAATAAATTTGCTACTTTCATCAATAGGGATATATTTTACAAATTCTATATTTTGATTCTCTTCCTTGAAATTCCCCTTTATCAACTTGTTTAGCTTGGATATCTTTAAATTGGTTTTGGCCAGTTGTTAGCATATGAGCGTTTGGATAGAATAACAATAATAAAAAAGGTGTGTTTATTTTGTGTTGAATGCTTTGGTGGGTTTTTTTCCACGCCTCCTCTTACTACCCGTCTGTGATATCAGCATTTTTTTTTAAATCGCAGAGTTTTACTACCCGTTCGGGTTGTATGCTTATGTAGCCTACTAACTACGCTAATGGTTTTAGGGACTGGGAAGATTATATTTAAAGAAATTGTACCTACATTTGTGTTGAAAGAGAGAGAGTTGAAACCCATTTTGGAAAAAACATCCTCAGTGCACCCGATTGAGATTTGAATCTCGATCTCCCCGCCAAATATTGTCTAGTGTACTGCGAGAGTAATGCCTTAGACCACGTGGCCACCGGAGCTAGTGATATTCGCATTTAATTACATTAATAGGAAAGGAATGAGGACAGTGAAATTTAGAAAAATGTACTCGCATTCGCATGGAAGGAAATTGGGAAATTATCTATACAAAACCACCCTCAGTACACCCGGAATGGATTTCAACCCCGACCTACGGACTAGATGGCCTTACCATTTACTTTGCGTGTGGTTAAGTCGTTACTAACCATGGTGTTTGTCACTCTAACTAAACAAGACGACTATCCAGTCCAGTGTTAAGAAAGTTCACCTCAGATAGGTCACACAAACTAGAATCTGGACGTGATGATGTGAGCGAGTTCTCATCTTCATACGAGACCACACACATGAGCGACCAGGCAGACATAAAGAGGAAACCTCCCAACGACAATGTCGGTGGGCGTTTTGGTTAGAAAACAATCTAATTGAACAGTTGTTATAGACGGCGCGTTTTGAGTGTCTCCAGCGTCCTGAGTCACTTGAGGATGTCCAGATGGTAGTAAATTAGAGAGTTACGTGTCAACTTACCAAACCAGATATCTGTGCGTGTTCTCGAGGGTAGGAGTGTGGGAAAAATACTTTGTGTCCTGCTTGCTCTTTGTTGCGACTGACATGAGATGAGACTGTACCAATGACAACCGGAGTGAGATGAGACAGGACCAATGTTATAGAGACAGTAGATGGGACTACTGTGATTAACTTAACAGCACAGGAAGTAACATGTTTTGAGGCATTAGGGTTGAAATGGAATAAAATACTGGTTACGGTAGGTTGGGTTCGGATCCTGGCCAAATGCCCCTAAAGTTTTTTTTTGTTTGTATTTGACAGTTTTCCAATCTCCTAAGCATATACTAGTACATTTCCTCTCAAATTCTACCTTTTCATCCCTATTTTATTAGTTTAATTACCCACTTGGATTGTCAAATGGTATAGGGCGTCACACTCGCAATATACTGACTGCCGATGACTGAGAGATCGGGTTTAGAATTACTCGGATGTGCAGAGGGTTCTTTTACCTAAATGATTTTCCACTTTCCCTCCAAGAAAATACGGGTATACTTCTTATAAATTCAACCTACCTTATCCTTAACACATTCGTGCAGTTATTACATCCACACAAAGCTATACGTAGTAAGACGTGGTGCTACAAAACAAATAAAATGTTAAGGTAATTATTCCAATAACGCGGGCAAGTTGTAGACATGGCACATAAAATAAATGTTGAAATGCCTCTGACAAAGTCTTTTATTTTTGGTGCATTGCGTCTCACCACCCGTTCGGGCTATCCATATATTTGCACTAATGTAATAGGAGTGAGGAAGGCAACATGAAAGCAAAGTGTTAAACCATTTAGAATCACCACTTTCTTAAGCCCCAATCTTCCTATTATCGGCAGTCTAGTCTATTGCAAGTGTGACGGCTTAGACTATGCAACCAACGAAGCTAGTTGGGATTAAACTAAGGTCTGAAGCATATATATGGAAGTAATACGTATACTGTCTTGAAATATTTTGTTTTTAAGTTATAATGCAAAGTAAGGGCTAGTGATGAATTTATTTAATTGGTATCTGAGAGTAAATGCATCCTTTCTGAGAACGGGAGAGCTTTGTAAAACCAGAGGGAAAAATCACACTTTGTAAAACCATCCTTTGTGAAACCGGCTGGAGTTTGAAACCCTAACATTCCCGTCAACGGAATCAAAATGCTATGAGACTCTGACGTATTAGATCACGTGGACACCCTTTTAGGCGTTCAATTTACTGGTTTAAAATGAATGCTTGTAAACCATTTTAATAACGTCCCTGTAGATTTTTTATTTTTTTAAGATTATGCCAATTTACGTGTTGTTTACTTCACCACCTAAGCTAAACATAACTAGTTCAATTGGTTTGCCATTCTTCAACCAGCGCTCCATGCGATAACATCAGGCTTCAGCCTGAGTTTTACACAGTTCAAGGATTTCTACAGATTTAAAAAAAACTCTCATTGTTATAGAAGATCACTCAAGAGTAGCACGATCAAGTAAGTTAAGACAATGTGCTCTAGGGTGTTTTAATCATGAGGTTGGGATTCGATTTGGGACTATAGCGCTGAGGGTAGAGTTTTGAGTTTTTTCAATTTTCTCTCTCTCCTTTTCGTGACAAATGCCTTTAAAATATAAACAAAGAAACCTGTTTTTTGTGTTTATAGCGATGTGGACATTAATGAAGAGCGTAAACACACACTTAAAAAAAAATAACGCACTTAAAACAAGTTAATATTAATTCATTTGTACAAAAAACTGATATGTCAGGATTATCCACAGGATCAGTCCTGATAGCTGAATCACAATCAATCAAGTGAAAAATAGCATAGCTCTGAATGATCGATACTTTCACCAGCTACCACGCATAGACTCAATACACTAAAAACTAGTTAAAGATAGCCCTGGATACAAGATGAACCAGGATAATTCAATAGTAGAGCATTGGCACATACAAAGCCAAAGATCAAGGGTTAGATTACCGTGTCTAGGTTGTCATTTTTCACTTAATTGAATTAAAACCAGTTGTTTTAACCCTTGCGTTTCACTCACTATGACTCTTACTATCAAAATTGGACTGTAAAATACTAATCACCCAATATTTGCACCGGAAAATGTAGGTGAATAAAATACCAAATTATTTATCACAAACACTAAATCCTTTTATGTCTCACTTTGTAAGGAGACAGAAGGGCTTTTTATATCTGTTGATTATGAGTTATGACACACTCGGATCATTCCGTGTCAAGTGAGCAAATTAAAAATCCAATATAATCCAATGATGAAACTTTCCATCAATTATTCTAAAATATATACGTTAATCTGTGATTTTTTTTAAACAAAATTTAAAAACTAGTTGTTTTTTTAGAAATGTAAGGTCAAAAAATTCATTGCACGAGCTTGAAATTAAAATTTGTCCAAAACTCGTAAGTTAATCGTGATATGAGAGCTTATAAAATAAGATAAAAACATTATTTCCCAGCCTTCTCTCTCATTTATAGTTTCAATAATAATTTATTTTGTAATTGTGTGTCAGCGGAAAATCGTGACCTTTTTAGATTTTAAAGGGTTGTAGCTTATAAACTACTAGAGATAAAAAATATGAAAATTTTGATATTTTTTTCTATCTGTGGGGGTAAATTAGGTGAGACAAATTTGTTTAAAAAAAATCCTTTAGGTATGGTTTATAAGTGTTAAAATATTTGATCGCTTGACACGTTATTGGGCTAGTGATATTTTGCACTGATTGAATGTGTGTTATATAATTTAATAAGCCCATTTCCGGTGGTTGAAATTACAATAATTACAAATGTGCATTCATTCTAAAAGCTAGGGGTTCAGGATGTCGCCAAAAATATTAGCTTCAAACTAAAACCGGAGAATTTCCAGATTTGTCGCTATGTGCGCAATGTACCATTTGTAAACATCATTCTTTGTTTACTTCACCATGGAAACCCTGATTTATATATGATTGTACATCGGAAATTAAAATATTGCTTTATGGTTAAAAATAATAACCTTACTGGAGGGGTATGATGTAAGAAATAAAGATATATAAATGGGGCTTTTTAAAGTTATTAGCGTGGTGTGAAGTGGAAAAATACACGTATTGCTTAAAATTAAACACCGAAGAATAAAAAACACATGGAAAGTGTATAGTCTTTGATGAGTAAACCTATAACTGTAAGTCGAGTGAGGCCTCATTTTATGGTACTTCTCTCAATAAAAAGTTTTAAATAAATTTGAGCGTAATGATCTGCAGCCATAGTTGCAACGATATACTAGTTATATAAAATCCAAACTATGATTCGCGAATCTTAAGTTCACATGTGCATCAGACTAGACACAATGTATTGATAAAAATGTATGCTATAACAAGTCCTTTTAAGGCACACAATGCTGCAATCATGTGTGCCGTCTTTAGAAGCGGTGCTCTTATAAAAAAATTGACAAGTAATACAAAAAATTCATGTTGAAAAAAAACACATAATAGAGAGTGCTGAAACCAGCATTCCATCACGTTATAACTCGATACATCTGTTCATTTCATTGTCAATCAACTTTAAGTACGTGTCTATGTATCATACACACGATCTCTTGAAATATCACATCAGCGAAACACCATATGTGTGTGTGTGTGTGTTTGTGCACGCTGATCGAATATTAATATTAAAAACACAAAATATCTTTTAAAATGATCATCATTGTTATCGACCAAAAACTAAATATATTTATCAAGTTGTTCTACAATTTTCACGTCACTCACTTTAGCTCAGTCGGTAGCGTGTCTGCTTTTTGAGCTAAAGATCTTGGGCTTGATTCCTAGCATGGCTGAAAATTGTATCATTGGTGACATTTAGATTTCCCCCTTCACAGTGATGACGACCGGGGTTGTGGATGTTGTTTCTGTTATAGGGTTAAGTTAGTTTATAAACCACGTGCTGATATAATTAGTTAGTTTAGAAAGTGCACTTTAATACCTCAAATAGAGTGGATATGGCTCTATATTTGTCTGATTGGAAAATGGCAGGAAATGGACGCAATATTTTTAGCTCCCTCTAGCCACTCTCGGCCAAGAAGACGGACTTAAAGATATTATATACATATCATGGAGTTTAATGTATTTTATTTTGTAATTTTGGGTGAGGTGTAAAGATAGAAGAAAAATTAATAACCATTTTAAACACCATTGGTCGAATCTAACTCGAATTACGCTTGATTATCGTCGACTGTGGGATCAGTGTTAGAATCCCAGCCGGGGGCAGACTATTGAGAATGGTTCTTAGCTTATTGATACCAGTGTGGATTTTCCATCTCCTCGCTGATGCTGGTGCGTTTATTAATAAGTCCTCTTAATCCATATCTCTTAGTTCAAATCGTTGTGCTAGTCTTACAACTAAAACAAGAATTGTTTTATGACCAAGATATTTACCCTAGTGAAGAATGTATAGAAATAAACCAAATAAAAGAAATGATATGACCAAATCTCAAAGATTAAAAAAATCTAACATATTTTAAAGAACTGTTGGCAACGGAGGAGAAAGTTGACATTGGAACGTTCAATATAATAGCCTTATAGTACGTGCGTAGTGAAGGTCGTGAGGAAGGGAAGGTACTGTTACGTTTGGTTATGACCCTTTTTTTATTGCACTATTGAAGAAAAACGTTTTATTAAACTGTTTTGTATAAATAGTGAAACCTAGTGTGACGCACTAAAGTGGCCCCGATTTTTTTTAAACTCCTACGTTTAACACAAGGACCTAATTTAAGGGGGCAGTATGAGTAAGGTTGTTTTTAAAAGAAGTGCAACTGCATTAGCTTGGAAAAGATGGAAAAACTCCTGAGTAAACCACATTTGGACAACCTCTCCTGAGTGCGCCCGACCGATATTTGAACCTCGATTACCACGGTGACCCAGTATATCGCGTGTCTGATGCCTTCAACTGCATGACCATCAGTGCTGTTTGTCCTCTTGTTTATATCACGTATTAACCATTAAGAATAAACTTTTCAGCTGAAAAGATTTTAATCTCGGTTGAGTGTACTGAGGGTGGCCTTCCTAAATGGTTTTCCACGCAAATGCGGGTACACTTCCTATAAATATAGTCTTCCTCATCCCTTCAATTATCATCGTAGATAGTTGGATCTACATAAGCGTATAGCCCAAACGGGTGGTGAAACGCGGCGGTAAAAATATATATGTTTTTTCACGTCTTCTCAGCTCGCTAATGCGAATCCATTTCTCCTGATGAAACCTCATCCTTACTCTATTATGTTCCGAGTTTGTTCGAGGTTTCAAAAGATATGAACAAGTGTTGTGGGGAACTCGAACTCACACACAGACACAAGATTGCATCGGTCAGTCACCGTCATCCAGTGATCGAGCTGAAGAACACAACTAAAAATATTACAGTAGTCTCAAAATTTCGAGTTGAACGAGCGCAGGCCCCTATATAACTACCGAAAACTCGATATACACACAATAACCGGAAAAAATGACATGTTTAGGCCCTACATGTTTTTAAGTGTAAAAAGTAATTTATATATATAAAACATGTTACAAAATTTCGTAAATATAAACAAATCCACGTATTGTTATGATTTTAAAAAACATCAAGTTTTTTCTTTACTTTCTCGCGACTCTTCAAAGAAAGGAATATTGTGATCTTTAAAAAAACATCAAATTCTAGATTTTGACGGATGTCGAAGTTTCATGACCCTTGAACGCTAAAAAGTGATGTCTGCGATACCGTTTGTCTGTGTGTCTCAGCCTAGGGCCGAAACCATTTTACCGATCGGGTTGAAACTTGAGATCTAGGGTTTTCATAAGGCTACCCAAAGGGTTTTTTAAAATTGTATATTCAACCTTAAAATTAAAGGGTAATCGAAAATAGAAACAAAATCGATTTCCTCGAAATCGGATTTAACGATTCGTGTCTAGGAATTGTTTATCATACTAAAAAAAATTCCAGTTTTTATCAAATTCGCGCTGTTTTTTTAGATATGAAATAAATTATCGTTGCGAAACTATAGGATTATTAAAAGTAAAATAAACAAACTTTTATTTCAAATATTTTTTTATAAAACCAGTAGTTTCCGAGATTATGAGCAAACATATTTTTTTAAATTGAGGTCTGGAAAATGGGGGAGTGTATATCATTTCGTTTCACATATCTTACAAATTTTAAGCAAACATTTCTATTTTTAGGTAAAGTATCGGTGGACCGTGCCATTTATTTCTTCTTGTATTCGTTGTTTTTACTCGTAGCCACGCATTGCTCATCCCAAGTCAAAGGACGGGCACCGGGCGTCTATCTATACCTCAAACTATATAGAACCTCAACCAATGAGACTATCTAAATTATATTTTATATTTAGTAAGTTGTCTTGAACTAAAATAGTTTTTAAATGTTGTGGGGAGTCTGTATAATGTCCATAATTTGAATTAAAAGAATAAAAACAGTCTTCTATTACATTGTACAACCCAGCGCATCGTGTGTAAACAGATTATCCACAGGTGGCTTCAAGTATGATAATCAGACGACTAATTTCATGTTTCATGTTTTGAAGAGAGACCAGTTTTGTCGGAATACACTCAGCAGGGACTTGGCTCTTGCGGTTGGGAAAAGTATGGAGCGTGTATGGACATTAATTTTTTAAGCAGGAGCATTTCCGGCTCAAATATATATTCTATACTAGGAACTACATCAAATCTACATCCAATAAACTAATATGTACCACTATCTGCAACGTACGGTTTTCAAATGATGTCATGGACATTCAAATATTGTGCATTCGGTGCAGTTATAGTTACTATCTGTCAAGCAGTATTAAATATGCGCAGACGCATTGTCTCATATGACGTCACACTCACATACAAATGTTGGTCACTCCTGGTGCAGGGGCAGGGTATATATGTGAGTGGTTGGTGCATTGGTTGAAGCGACGTCACAGTCACATAAATATCTTACTCGTCCAGGTAAAGGCACAGTCGAGGAGTAATAAGTATGTGCAGGTGTAGTTGTTCAAGTGACACCACAGTTACAAAGAAAGGTTTGACACGTTAGGTGCAGGGCAAATGTTCTAGCAAACACAGTCTAGGAGTAGCAAGTCAGCGCGAGTGCAGTAGTTCATGTGACGTCACAGCTATAGAGAAATGGTGGACGCGCCTGGCGCAGAGGCACAGTCTAGGAGTAGTAAGTCTGCGCGAGTGCAGTAGTTCATGTAACGTCACAGCTACAGAGAAATGGTGGACGCGCCTGGCGCAGAGGCCCAGTCTAGGAGTAGTAAGTCTGCGCGAGTGCAGTAGTTCATGTGACGTCACAGCTATAGAGAAATGGTGGACGCGCCTGGCGCAGAGGCACAGTCTAGGAGTAGTAAGTTTGCGCGAGTGCAGTAGTTCATGTGAAGTCACAGCTACAGAGAAATGGTGGACGCGCCTGGTGCAGAGGCACAGTCTAGGAGTAGTAAGTCTGCGCGAGTGCAGTAGTTCATGTGACGTCACAGATATAGAGAAATGGTGGACGCGCCTGGCGCAGAGGCACAGTCTAGGAGTTGCAAGTTTATTGTTGAAAAGGATCGTCAGCCACCACACCGGAGATACGAGTTAGAGAAACTACTTCCACCCGCCTTACAGGAGGTTTGGTGCTACCAGTAATTTGCGCGTTTTGTTTGTGGTTACATGATCTTGAAACTTACCCGGTGGTATGTCTCTAGTGTTTTTCACCTTGAAATATATTGCAGTGTGGTTCGTTTAAAACGAGTAAGGTCTGAAAGCGTGAGACTCCAGGCCGTGCGTACTGAGTCCTTCACCNNNNCCCCCCCCCTTAAATAGTGTATCCCTCTTCTTACACACAAATGAGGCTGCACTTCCTCTAATTCTACTGTTATTATTCTTATCCCTAAAGTATAAAAATGCGGATGGGTAGTAATGCTCGTAAATAACATCAAGTGTACACACACAAAACTGAGTTGGTGAATTTTAAACGTATAGAACAGGGTTTTAGATTTTTTCACGATGTTTTACCTACCACCCCTGCCAGGATAGCCGCTCTTTAAATTAAATTAAAGGCGTAGGGATATGGAAGGCAGAGTTTATAGGAAATTTCCGGTATTTGTGGGGGGAGAAATAGAGTGGGAACAAATCTAGGAAATACCACCCTCAGTACACCCAGTGGAGATTCGAACACCAACCTCACCGTCACTGTCAAACCAGACTTTGAGCTTAGCCGTTTAGTCCACGTGCCCCCCAATGCGGCTCTAAATTTTCTTGATTTATGAGCAACTAATCAAACAAAAATAATGATATATTATATAATGTATTCATTAATCTTAGAATGTATGAGAATGTAACTAGTCTGCTTGGTTGACTGGCTAGAAGGTTGACAAAATGTCTGGACAGTGGCTATGTATCAGATAGGGTTTAAAAATTGTAAATATTTGTGTATAAGTTCGTTCTATTACCCAAATAGCACTGTTACATTTACTGGCATTTTTAAAAAGTTAGTTTGCATATCCTGTGCTTATTTAATCCTGTGTTTGTAAAGTGGACCTTAAGATATAAATGTATGAAAATGGAATAAGGCAATTTTATAAAATTAAATTATAGGTGAATAGTGGGAGGTGAATGAATATAATAAAGGAAATCATCTGTATCTGAATCAAATTCGATATAATTGAAAAATGACACCTGGACACGGGAATCGAACCTGGGACCTTTAGATTGACGTGCCAATGCTCTACCAATGAGCTATCCTGGGATCGTCTCGTGACCAGTCATTCTTTACTCATATATTTTAAGGTAGAGTCTGTGATGGACGTATGGATGTCATCTGCTACTAAGAGCAATCATTGATCACAGCCACCGGCGACTAGGATAAAATGTATCCAGAAAAAACTTTTAAAGGTCCCAACTCATGGTTGTCAATGTGCTTAAAACAACCAACGACCATTTCAGCACGTTCCCGAGAAGAATTTCAAGTAAATCAGACGTTTTTTTTTTAAAGAGGATGGGGAGCCACTTTGTATTTTAATACATGGCGCAACTTATTAGGGATAATATAAAGCCTCAGTGTTCCTAATCATAGTCGAGCACGCTACCGCAAATCTTACTCTACCAGTCTAAATGCTAATAACCACAAAGATATGGTTTTATTTCGTGTTTTGTCTTTGACTACCCGTCCGGGTGATACGCATATCTATACTATTAGGTAGTGCTGAGTAAGGTATAATTGAGAGTAAATATACCTAAATATGTGTAAAGAAAGAGTGGGAAATTAATTAGGATAAAAACATCTCAGTACACCCGGCTAAGATTCAAATCGCAAACTACCCGTCACCGGTAAATCAAACTAGATAAGGTTGACGCCCAAGTCCAAGGGTTTAGGATTCCAGGGGTATTCAAAAAGGAAAAAATAGCTCACCAAGTAGGCGTAAAGAGAGGTTTTAATAAGCAATTATCGTTCTACAATATGTAAATATGGGCGAATAGCCATTGAAAAACCATTTAGAGCATCTACAAATTAACAAGCAACCTTATAATATGTCACTTTAGAAAATTATTTATTTTATTGTCATCAAAATTAATAGCATTTGTCTAAAGTGACTGTCGTGAAAACATTTATTAGCGTTTGAACACACGAAAGTAATCATAGCATACCCAGATGATGATGACTGAGTAGGGGAGGGAAGTGATTAATTTTACCCAGTTCCCTTAAAGAGCACATTAATTTTAATAATATCTTAAAACTTAAACCAAGCTTACGACTTTATATTCAAAAACTACCTCACTACATACAGTAAATACGTTGCTAAATGACAACATAAGGTATCGAAATAATAGCTTTGATACATTGTATCCTCCTTAAAACAAAACAAAAATTGGGTGCATCACTAAAATACATCCATTAACCTCTTGAAGTGTCAACGTAAACTTTCCCGCATAGGTGGTTGCATGGACTAACGCGTCACACTCTTAGTAGACTGGGTTGCCACTGATGGGGAGATCAGGGTTCGAATCCCGGTTGGGTGCACTGAGATTGTTTTGTCCTAAAAGCTACCCACTCTCTCTTTACGCAAATTCAGGTACATTTACTTGAAAACTCTACCTTCCTCATCCCTATTCCATTAGCGTAATTAGTGCAGGTGTATGACCCAATGAAGAAGTCATAAAAAGAGTGGGTGAGTAGGGAACAATTTTAGATGTGATTCTTCGGTACAAAGCAAACTTGATTGGTCACATCCTTAGGAGGAGCTCAGCTGTCTTCTGCATGACGTCATAGAAGGAAAGGTTGAGGGAAAGAGGAGCTTAGGAAGAAAGAGAAATCAAATATTATATCACTTGAAGGAAGAAGAAAATTCTGGGAAGTGAAGGAGGAGACAGAGGACAAGGTACTTTGGAGGACTAAGCTACCTGTCAAAAGGAATGGACCTGTCATAAGACAGAACACCTAGTAGTAATTATAATTATAACCTAAACGGGTATTATAACGTGGTGGGGGGGGGGGGAACAAATAAAAAAAACATTAGATCTTTATGGTGATCTGACTAAGTAGAACACTGCAAGTGCCAGCTCGTGGGGGGCAAACAGTACCTTGTCATTATGTTCGTATGAAGCTAAAGACCGTTGCACCGTCAACCTTGTCTCTACCAGAAAGTAGCCGTTTATTGCCTTGAGCAATCTTCTTCTGATGGAGAAAAAAAATGTTCATTAGTTGAATAAGTAGGGCCTTCATACCAAGTTAAATTTGCTTGCTCAGTTTTTCATTTAAGATTGTGATACCTTAACCTTGATTAGTTTTAAAAGTATCTTCAAGAACAATAACATCGGTATGTCTTTTATTATAATCATGAAAAATAAAACCTATAAGGATAGGTTGTGTAAAAGTTAAAATTATACCCTGATGAAAGGGAAAATGTTGTGCTTATTTGTTTTTTTGTGTTGTTTTTTACCACTGGATTAACAACATAACTTTTCCTTTCATTGGTACGTGGGTAGATTCCCGGATCTAATACTGTGGCTACATTGAGATGACACGAGCTTTCACATAGAGTATTTAGCTTGTGCTTTCTAGACATTTTAAAACTTAAAACTTTGTTTGGGGATGGGGCAGGGGGAGATGGTAAAAGTTTGCTTCTTTCTTGTTAAGGTGGGAGTGTAGGGTACGCGAGAAAAGGTAAGTGTTTTTGCAGCTCTTATAGTAAAACTTTTATTTTGTGAAATAAAATAAAATATTGTTTCAGTAGAAACCTAGAATTTAATCTTCTTCACCTGTTTATATCAAGAGTTGTTGACTATCTACCATGAGAATAGCGGCAATACATTATAAACATTTAAATTAAGAGAAAAAGTTGTCATTACATTTCAGGACACCCTTGAAAGATGTTAAACAAATATTGATATCAAAATGTGAAGCAAATTAAACTCTATGATTCTACTGGAGAAATATTTGATTTCTTTTGTTCATAAAAAAATTTGTTGATATAAAAATTTCAAAAACCCTGCACTTTTCTCGCGTCCCATACACTTTCATCTTAATTGAGCTGTGTTACAAAATCACAGAATTATGCTAAAACCATTTTGATGCATTTAAAACATATTTCGAAAGACCGCGTTTTATCAAAAAATATTGAGTTCTTTGAAATTACTTAGGAAAGTTTCTTCTTATAATCATTGTTTTGAATGAAACACATTTAATCACTTATGTTGGAAACAAAATCCGCTGCTTCTTAGTTTCCGTTCAGTTTATACGAATACATTAACTGCCCTAATATAATAGGGATGATGAAGGTAGAATATTAGTGTGTACCCGAGTTTGCTTGGAGGGAGCATGGGAAACCAAGTTGAGATTAGTGCCCTGATCTGTCACTAGAAATCTAACATGAGATTGATGCGTTGGAGCATACATAAAACCACTGATGAAAGTTTATGCTAAAATAATGTATAGACTTAAGTTATAACCTAAATATATTGTTGGAGTATTTTTGTATGCTACGATATTATAAAAATATAATCGTATGGCCTATTCCTATTTTATTAACATAACAACAAAGATGTATTATTTAAACCATTGTCTTTGACTTGGAAGACAGAGTACACTGTGTTTCTTACTTGAAAATGTTTTTATATCAATAAATATAAATATAAACAAAGACTTGTGGGGAGAAAGGGCAGTGGGGTTCGTGGTAAAAGATTTGGTCATATTAGGATTAAATTTCTAACTACATTTTTCAAAAGTATTTTGTATAGCCCAAATATACACTTTCTCAATTTATAAAATTTTGATAAATCATTTTCTATTTAAATTTGAAGCAATAGCATTAAAACTCTGTAATTACAAATACTGTTTTAAGATCAATTTTTAACTGTGATACTTAAATTGTAAAACCACTTCACTAGGAATTTTTACACAAATTTGAAATTACAATAAGCTAATCTTTGAAAATTAATATAATCCAAATAATATTTTTAACTAGAAGTATTTCAGTGACGTTCACGTAAACAGGTCTACATTAGTTAATAAAGAACATTGACTCAGCCGTGGCCAAGATGGTTAAAGTTGTATGATTCATATGATAACCATCTCCTTCCGAGAGACTTTGGTTCGTATCTCAGTGTGGTGGTGCGCTACTCACGTGGGACTAAAGAGGGTCGGGGTACGAATGTTTCAAAACTTCCTCTAAATTGTGGACCCTCGAACTAATACTTGCTCATTTTCCCGTGTATAACGGCTTACTACCCGTCCGTGTCAACTGCAAATCCAACCCACTTTGGTGGCCGCATGTTGTAAGGTGCCACTCTTGTAATAAACTAGGACTAGACTGCCGATAACAGGGAGATCGGATTTTTATCCCACTTGAGTATATTCAGAGTGGTTTTTTCCTAAATGGTTTCATACACTCAACACTCAAATGCGTAATTAGTGCATAGTAGTAGTGTATAGCGCGAACGGGTAGTAAGACGCTGAGATACAAAAATATCAAAGCTACAATAGCTGGATAGGGTTGAGGTATAATTTATAGGAAATGTATCCCCATTTGTGTAGAGGGATTTTGGACAACCATTTATGAAAAATACACCCTAGTGCACACGACCGGAATTCTAACCCCAACCTTTTGACCTCACCGGCAAACCAGACAAAATGGGACTGGCATCTTTGTCCACGTGACCCAAAGTGTAGGTATTAATAATTTTTAAAGCAAGTATGATACCAGTGGTTAAAAATAAATTAGGAACGTCGTTATTTATTTTTAGAAGTTTAGATCTCACAGGTGTGGTAATGTCCAACTCCTCATCGGGTCGTCCGGAAAGAAAAGATGTCGATAGTTTAAAAGCTAATGGATGTTTGAAAAACTAAATTAGAATTTAATTTACATAGTAACTTCTGTCTAGACTCAAGTCCCCTTAGATGATCTCAGTTGTAGCTATTGCATAACTGACAGCATGGACCACCAGTAGTGTATACTCAACGACATAAAATTTAAGAGGAAAAATGTTTAAGCCATGTTGTTGGATCAGTGGGAATTTTGATAAATACTATTTCAAATTATTAGTGTCCTTAAAGGTTTGTATGAATAGCATTCCATCTAGGCATCTTCTTATTAACTAGAGTGGCTGAAGATAACGATAAATAACCTACCTTCAATATACAAGTTCAGTCCCAACACAGGTGTTCGTGGAGCATTGTATCATTTTATTGGCATATGTATGTATATTGTAATATAAACTTTGGTATTTAAGTACATTGCCAGAAAATTGTCCAACTTTATGTCTGATAAAAAAAATGATACAAAGTAGCATTTGATTTTATAAAAAATAAGGTGTATTACGCAATCGTACTAACTTTCTTATATGGTGCATTATAGATTAGCATAAAATGTTCAAAATTAGGTTTTCAGTGAATTACCCTTTAGTTAATTTCTTAGAAATAAAGCAAAACATTTTCAAATTTACAGTATTTTTAAACTAACCTCGAATAATTAAATTATAATATGATAATATTATGATATGATTTTAAAAATCAGTTCTTATTAAACTCCTATTTAATTGTGGGTTTTAAACAAAAAATGTGTATTCACACAACTATTTATAATATAATAATAATAATAATAATAATAATTATTATTATTATTATTATTATTATTATTATTATTATTATTATTATTATTAGCACCGCGTCTCATTACCCGTTCGGGTTATACGCACTTACGCTAATGTGCAATGATAGGGTGATTGTGAGATGAAATGATAGGACCTACAGTTTAACGTGGAATCCGAACCACGGCGGAGGCCTGGCATTCCTCACATTCACAAGATGTCTTGTCAGAGGTGAAGGCTTATAATATAAAGAACTTACTATATTTCCTTTTTGAACCAAATCGCTAGAACTATTTTCTAAATATTTAAAATTTAAAAAAATCCCTCTTATATAAACTACCCTAAACAAATTTCCCCCAAAAAGCAAGTATATAGTTTTATTCGTCAAGCCAAACACTCCTCAGAAAGCCATTTTAAACCAAATGGCTTAAGTCATTTTTTTAAATATTTAAAATTGTTCAAAAACCACTCATTAGTAAATCAACCTTAACACTTAAACGAATGTTTCATCGAAAAGGAAGTGCATGGTTTTATTTGCCATGCCATAAACCCCATTAATATGCATTTTAAACAAAATCGTTAGAGACGTTTACGAAATATTTGTAATTCAAAAAAATAACTAATCAGAAACTACCTCTAATTTTAGGGCTAGGACATAGACAAGTCCTTGTCTGTGGGCTAGGAGAAAAGTAAAAAATGTCCCAAGGTATAAAGATATTACATCATAATATCAAGTTTTAATAAAATCCATCTAACCGTTTCGGGTCTTGTACCCGGGACATACAAACAAACATCGGGCATGGGGACAAAGATGTAAATATTTTTTTTTTTTTGTTTCAGACGCACTTAACACGTATAGATTCATCATAATCTTGACGTCTAAAATTGTCATGATATCAATATTTTCTCTACATGAGAAATTAATTAGTCAAAATGTATGAGAGCTTTACTGAAGATTCCAATAAATCGTCAACTAGTGATGGCCACCGAAACTTATTGAGACAAGTGTTCGCCTGTATCATGTACTTTGTATTCATAATTTCTGATTTAACGAAAGTTTGTCAACGGCTGGGTTCATCAAACATCAACTCTCACTAATAAAAAAAATTGATAACATTTCTGAAAACACATAATCTATCTTTAATTTTTGTGAAAATTATTCTTCCGTTACCAGTTTTCTACTTAATGGTACTAATAGTAATAATAATAATGGTAATTGGTAGAATACCGGTGAGCCATAAAACCCCTTCTCGTAGGCCATACCTGTCCCGTGGATTAAAGTTACCACTCCCTGAATTATATAACCTGTGAGAAGCAACTACCACAAACGTTTTAATCTGTGAAGAAGATATATTGACCTGGACTCGATAATAATTGTTATTATTACTGTTGTGCTATTCATCAAAGTGTTATTTTACCCCACAGTAATTTTTTATGTTTATAGTCCCCAATTTCACCTAAGCGTACACACCGATATAATAGAACCAGTAACCAATGGCTTTTTTTTTTAGATTAAAAAAGTCTTAAGCCTTACTACGAGTAACTACAACTTTATGATGACGGTTTGCGAAATTTATTATGTTGTTATTTGTGTTCATAAATAACAAATTTCTCATAGTTTGTTATCAATCTAAATTTTTGAAATAAAAAACTCAAATTTATTTAATAAAATAATTCCCTCATGAATTAAAACATAAAGTAGACACGTGTAGCCTATATTCTAATCAAATACTCTCGAAATAAATATTAATTTTACAATATATCCTACGAAGTTAATCCTAACGCCAGTCATGTTTTGATTTTCATTATTTTTTGTTAGACCATTTTCTTACCCATATCGGCGAGCACGCGGACTAAATGTCTTGCTCATCTAGTCTGTTTTGCCGGTGACGGGGATGTCAGACTTTGAATCTTAGCCGGGTATATAGATGATGTTTTTTCTCTAAAAAATTCCCCCTTCTATCTCCTAACAAATTGCGGGTACATTTGTTCTCAATTGAAATTTCTTCACCCTCACCACAATAGCATAATTAAAATGAACTAAGCGGGAGAACGGTAATACGTTGTTAGTGGATAAGCAACCTATTTTCTTATTTCAAAATAAAATTAACTAAGCTATTTACTTTATCATATCAAGAGAAAGTATTGTAATTATGAAAATGTTTTCCTTCGAGATTGATGAAGCTTGACTTTATATGGCAGAAAACTCCATTTTTTTGCTTCAACTTAGTATGTCTTTAACTGGGACTACAGCCTGTTTTATAACTAATTTAGTTCAAACTTTTAATATAAATGTTATAAATTCCAGCCTTGAGAGGAACTTATGATTTTATTTCTTGCTTTTAAATTAGGGGTAGTTTAATAAACATATATTTTTTCACACTTTATATTTTTCTAAAATGGTTTTCTTAAATTTGGGTTTGAAATTGGCATCTGGGAAGCGTTATTTATCGGATAAAGCTCTGTGATCATGTTTTATTTTTAGAGAAATTCATTTAAGGGTGGTTTACTAAATAATGATTTTTGAAAATTTTAAATTGTTCTAAAATGGCTTTAATGATTTTGTTTGAAATGGTTGTCTGGGGAGTGCTTAACATTATAAATATAAATGCATATTTGTCTATCGGAGAAATCATTTAAAGTTGTTTAGTGACAGCTATTTTTACAAAAAAATTACTTCAAAATGTAAAATAGTATTTGAAAATTATATACGATTGTGTTGTTCCCGAGAAATAAACGTTTCCCCACTCCTAATATAAATACGCTCCTAGTCTTACGCGTAAGTCTAGCCCCCTTTAGCACCTTTGACACATCCTAGGGAAAACGCACTCCAGTTAACAATTCAACAAAACAAACATATTTCTCCACTTACCTTATGTCAACACTCAGAAGGACGTCCACATGTAACACATCCTCATTCAAGCCAGAATCCTGGAACGGAGCGCTTGTTATCTTCAAGTCTTCAGGACAGACGTGTTTTTTTTATAATCTGTTCGTAGCTTAAATGCAAACGTTCTAAATCAAGTTTTGCACTTTAAAAACAAATGCAAATCCTATTTTATGAGATGAACTATTTAAAAAAACAAGATAATTATTAAATTGTAAAAAAAAAAGAGTTGGGCTTTTATTTTGAACAGGCTACTTATGAATTTAAACAGAATGTTCACCAAGTTCTGTCAGAATCACTGTTGTCCTCTTCTAAAGGTCGTTTGCCTGGAGTAATTAGTGTCTCGCCGCGCAGGAGACACAAAACGTCGGGGCTGTCACGCGAGGAAGTTTCGTTCTGCTAGCCACGTGGTCGGTACCGCGCTAACATTGACTGTATGTCCTATTGTAAGTTCACAACAGATATTATTCATCACACGCGAAAACATTGCAACGCCATCTTTTAATTATATTAATTTGTTGAGGTAAAATTCTTGAAAATGTTGAGTATCGAGTAGAAATTATCTGTGGTTATTTAAATCAATTGAATATTGTCAAATATAGTGTCACTAACGAATGGTTGAAAATAAAATTTATAAGTTTGTATTCCCATTAAATGAATTTTTTCTCACCCGTATTAGAACCATAAAATGAATGTGTTTTTTTTACTACTGATAAAATTGTTGCCCCACTTTAGTTTATTGTGTCATTTTCGTACTCACAGCTTATAGCAAATGACCTACCACTACCCAACATGATAACTGTCTGAGCCCACACACGTCACATAGCACGTGCGTCCATGCATCGGATGAACCACACGCTACCACCTAACCAACTCTTTTAACACCGCCTCTCTCTGAGGCTGACCAAGCACTGTCACCACCGAGCGCACCGCCGACATTCAAGTACTTGGAGAGCCGCGGCCAGGGCTACCAACGTGACAAGGTCTTGAACACTGGAGACGTCGCATTATTTCTGGTAGTCATAGTAACGGGCGCGTTGCCCCTAGCAACCGGTGAGTAGCGTTTGTTTCTCTACCTCACCCGTTGGATGTTGCAATACTATTGGTGGAGCGGCTCGTAAAGAAGTTGGGGCTCCTTGGTTCGGACTCGTGTTACGTCGAGCTTAATTATTTACTTTCAAATGTTTTATTTTTTTGGATATTAGGGTTTGGCGTTTGAGTTAAATGAGCCAAATTAGTATTGTTATCATCTGGGTATTGTTTTACCCAAACAACCCATACCGTTGGAGATGCGAACAAAGGAGTCAGTCTTGTCTGGTCTGGTTTGTCGGTAAAGAGGAGATTGGAGCTTGAATCCAAGGCGCGTGTATGAGGTAGTTTATTCTTAGACATTACAAAAATTAAATTAAAATTTAAATGCGAATGAACACTCTGAGACTTTTACATCAAAATAAAGAAAAATAACTATTATTTTTCCTGTATAGCAATGTGCTATGTGCTATTTATTAATATGCAAAGCTATAAATAAAGTTCGATAAGGTAAGCCGATAATTGTGATACAATAGTACAACGATGATGACTTGTCTTCTAGATAACAATATCAAGGAATTTAAAAATATCAACAAATATAATATACATGTTACTTTACATACATTACACAAACCAAGAAAACAACCGAATCGTTTAAATAATGAAAACAAACAGTATTAACAGCGCTTTTGGAACAAATAACAATATTAAAAAAACTTGTCAACAATTCTAACCTTACTATTTTTCAATCAATTTATCAAAAGTGAAACTTGCCGGATATCCTGCGATTATAACGATTCGTTGGTGAACTGGAATATCTATGAATATTTGTCATAATGCGTACTTTTGATCTTAACTGCAATAAAAACAAATATAAATTTGCTTAGGGAATAAAAAAAAAGCTCTGTAGATCAACTTACACCCATCAACAAATGTATGAAATTACTACACATTTTCTTCCAAAGATATTGAACATTACAAAAAACATTCGCATCCAAACAGCCGTATTACAAATTAAAAATTTACTGAATGAACATATTCAATTTGAAAATCAAACATTGATAAATACAATCAACCAATCATCCAAACATGTAAAACTTGTGGCGAAATTGAGTTTTACAGCTTTCAAAGTAAACTAAACCTTTTCTTGAAGGCACGTGTTGGTTGTAGCTTGACATTTCCTGCGTATAATTGGAAGAATTTCTCATGCGCATTGAATTCAGATAATAATCCAATATTTATGCAACTTTTCATACAAAAGGATTGTCAAATTTCGCATTAAATTGTCTTAAATTTTCAATTTTAACCATTTTCATCATTTGCGTCTGAGGCAGTTGAAACTGAATAGTCAAAGTGTAAATGTTTTGAATAAACTTGTTCAAACAATGTGTGTTGTTTTAATGTTCGATTAAATAAACTAGTTTCTCGATTTTTATCAATCAAATTATGGCTCTATTGAAACAATGAATTAAAAAGAAACAATAAGTATCAGACTGATATAGTTATGACTGTACAATTATTATGTTAATTAAATTTGAATCTTATTGGTTATTAAATATCAATTTTCCAATTCTGGGACTACGAAACTTGATTTACTAAATATACCACATATACACTCAGAGCCTATAAAATAGTGGCTCAATGGTAGTAGGGCTAAGCTATGTTATAGTACTTTTTTTATTCTACTCAATCTAACTTAGCATGAACATTACTAATTTTGTCCCCATATTAAAAAAACCTCTCTGGCACACCTGTTTAATACATACTTAAAATATATCAAAATGTAATCTTACTTATAGCCTCATCTAGCTCCTTTGCCTTTATCTTTATTTTAATGTAAAAGTTTCCAACTGTTCAATCAAAGCTTAACGTGGTATTAATCACTCTAAATCATTGAACTGGCTCAAACCCGTCTCGGTGGCCACATGGTTTAAGTCACCCCTCTCACAATAGAATAGACTGCTGAAAGCGAGGAGATTGTGTTTGATCCCAGTCGGGTGCAATGGTTTTCCACTCCTCTTCACGCAAATGTGTGTGAGCTTCCTCTAAATTAAACCTTACTAATCCCTAACACAATAGTACATAGGCGTTTAACTCGAACGGATAGTAAAATGCGGTGCTAACAACAACAAAAAATTGGCTTGAGGTATTCATTTCTAAACGATGGACCTCCCTGATCCTATAGTTATGAGTCAAAGATGTCTAAAAAGTATCAATATGTGTACAACATTTCGTTAAAACCTATACATTAGTTCAAAAGCTATAACGTAGGCTGGTAGGCATACTAAGACCCAAAGTCCTATTAGTATTTTCCCTACCCCTCCGAAAAAATTCTAACAGTAAAATATAAAAGCAAATTTTAATAAAACTACTTGGGTAATTACTATAGATTATAATACAATATTTGTTTGGTGGTTTTATAATATTTTGCCCGTTCTATTTACAAAATTCACTAAACATCTTGTCTGTCCAGAATAAACTTCATAATTGCTAACAAGAAACGGTAGACATAGTCTCATTACTCAAAGCCAATTAAAAATACAACCAACTGCTATTCATCATTAAAATAAATTGCAAAAACTAAGCGATGTGAACAGTGGCTTTGTGAGAATGTAGGAGCTCTTGCAAATAATCTCGTTCATTTCCATACTTGCACACCCTTTAAGAGGGAAAATAAATACTTTAAATTAGCATTGGCACAGTTGTTTATACTCATTAACACTGAAATAAATATCATATTCTGAAAGTTGAAAAATTACACCTGGACACGGGCTCGATTTACGTGTCCACGTGTCATTTTTCAATTTTCAGAATATGATATCTTGATGGAGAATTCCTCACTAAAAAGCATAAATAATAGCTTCGGCTATTCGATTCTGAAATAAATATGTTTAAATAATATCAACAGAGTTGCTTGCACATCTTCCTAGAGTGATAAAAAATATGTTTAAATAGTGTTGTTAAAGTGATTAGTGGCCACGGAACAGGAGGAGTTAGGGGTGTCATTGATCCTCCCTGGATACACCCCTACCTATAGGATACATTTTCCTTCATCTAAATTTGTTTCACTTCCCCCCTGACTTTTTTTGTCTAATATATATGTGAAATATAGCTTTGTGTCAAGCTTCTATAGCCATCTAATTTTAAAATATTACCAGAGAATGACTTCACCTAGCAGGTTCAGGAATTATTTATATATTATTTAATAATTATTTATTTTAAAGTTTCCAGGCGAATCTTCTAGAGATGTACAATTTAAAAAAAAAAAAGCCCCGGAGAGGAAAACTTCAAATAGCCTCTAAAGGCATCTCATTTTCAAAAATTATCTCGTCCAGGACCAATCTAAATATTTTATAGAAGCATCCTAATTTTTTAAAAATCCGGATAGCTTATAGAGGCATACAAAATTTAAAACATATTCATAGTAGTACCACATTATAACGTCTAGAAACATCCAAATTTCAAACATTCAGGGGGAAAACCACATCAAATAGCGTCTAAAAAAAGGCCAATTAAAAAATAAAATCTGGTGTAAGAGTCACTCCAAATATATTCTAAGGATTCTAATTCCCAAAAATCTAATGTTAGATACACTTCAAATAGATTTTATAGGAATTTAATTCCCAAAAATTCACTGGAGGAAGACTATTCCAAATAACTTAAAGCAGAATCCAAATTTCAAAAATTTTATTGGGTAGGTGCCTCCAAATAGTTTCCAATGAATTCAAACTTTTAAAAAAAATCCTGTTGATAACCATTCTAAATATCTTCTAGGAACATCTCAATTTAAAAAAATGAATGTAACGTCACTCTAAATAGCTGGTAAGGAAGCCTATGTTCCTAAAAAAAAATCTAGACAAGGACCATTCTAAATAATCGCTACTAGAGAGTCCTCCGTTGTTCAAACATTTGCTGGGAGTTTAGAAGAGGAAGGAGGTCTGGACCTGCCCTTTTCTTTGGGGTCAAACTCTAATGTCCTAATCCTGAGAAAAATCAAATATTTAAAATTGGATCAGACAAGTAAATTATTCGTATCGCGTAAACACGCAACTTGGTCTAAATCTTTAAATATAGTCTGTAATTAGATTAATAAATCACGGTTTAGTTTCATCTGCTCAATTTTCGGTGGGGATGAATCTTGGATTATGTGTGGTATCAAAGATTCAAAAAATGTCAGATATAAACAAATACTTTAAACAAAACTACAATAATTCACATGATAAGTTATATCTCTTTGACAACGTGAGGCCTTTGTCTGCGTATAAATATATCCCTTTTACCCATTAAGGTTTATTGTTTTGAGTTGGTTTATATTTATGTAGTTAGATTACGGCTTTTTACCTATTTATTTAAAATGTGGACGCTTATGAATTATACTACTTAAACTTATTATATATTCACAACCACCCAATTGCGTGGCCGCATGGTCTAAGACGCTAATCTCCTAGTAGACTGGACTGCCAGTGACGGGGAGATCGAGATTAGAATCTCGGTTGGGTATACTGAGGTTTTTTCCTCCAAAAAATTGTTTCCACTCTCCCTTCACGCAAATGCAGATACACTTCCTTTAAATATAACCCTCATAAGCTCTAAAACAATTAGCATAATTAATACACAAGCGTATAACCAGAATGGGAGTTGCGGTGTTATAAAAAAAAGTGCACAACTGAATTTTGGCTTAGCTTGATTATTTTCCCCTCCAAAGAGATGGTTCAGTCTAAGTTTCAGTTCAAATATATTCCCCAAGATAAATAGTTTCTAAAAATTATATTTTTTTCCCCCCTTCAAACCTGAGTGATTCATTAACACAAACTGAACATTGTCCCTCATATGTTATACGGGCAAAGAG
This sequence comes from Timema shepardi, assembly GCA_902151425.1. Classification (NCBI taxonomy): domain Eukaryota; kingdom Metazoa; phylum Arthropoda; class Insecta; order Phasmatodea; family Timematidae; genus Timema; species Timema shepardi. The sequence continues at coordinate 51,808 of CABFVX010000620.1, read as the reverse complement.
ATGTTTTGTCTGTGTTTCTTCTATTCATTTAAATATACCATCATTAACAAAAAAAATACGTTTTTTGTGTGTGGGGGGAGTGAGGTGGAAAGAAAAATTGTTGAACATTTTAACAAGCTAATTGAGTCATTTGTCAGTGACAGATTCTCTCAACCATGAGCTACTTAAGTGTTAGGATTAATTTAGGAAATTTATTTTTATTTTTAATGTACTGGGTGGATTGAAAGTTTAGTTGGTCCCAAATATCTTCACAAGTTTAATCAAGAAGATAACTGTCCAAATATATTCATTGTTGTCACACACCGGGAGAATAAGGAAAACACTGTGCATTTTTTATGTCTCGAAAGAACAGAAAAACCCAGGGAATCTCACCAATGAAAAAACTAAATTGTTGCTGGGGTATTTATGAATTTTGGCGATTAAACTCCAAGCTCCTATTAGTATACCTTTGCACAGTAGAAAGTATATAACTAAAATACTACGGACACCAACTCAAAAATATGTCTTATCCCTCCCCGGCATTTTACTACTGAAACATTAGGTTACTTAACGACTCCAAATCATCAAGGTCACATAATTCTGCTCTAAACACTAGTAGCATGATTTCAGACAGGTCTTACTTATAATGTGCCTGACTCTGATCAGAAAGTTAAGGTTTTGATCATAACAAGCCGCACTTAAATGTATTTTTCAGCATTATTTCTTATCCTCCAATAGAACTCCACCGGTTCGACTCCTCTTAACTCATACTACCTAGGTCTAATTTATATTAAGGATGTTCAAGTGAGACTTGAAATAGTTTTGGTATTTAATGTGTTTTTTTGTTGGGGAACTATTTGCACTCTTGACTAGTAAACTTCTAAATTAACATTATTGATGATATTATTTAATATTTTCATCTTTTATTATTAAATGGTACGGTGCAGCACAAAGACTTAATCTCTCTTTTGTCTTAATATAAGGACTGTACAAAATTATAGTAATATTTGTGAAACGAAATAATATATAGTGTTACAGAAACACTCCACCAAAGAGAATAAGTGAAATGATATACACTTTAACAGAAACATTCTTTGATACACATCACACAAAGTTAAATGGGCAGTAACCGCTTGACTCTTACCTGGGAGTTAGGGTGTCAAACCATACCCAACTGTATTTTAAGTCCATATCCCAACCGATTAACGGGGAAAGTAGATACAAGATTACGGTCGAGCCAGAAAACCTATCGAAGTGCATTTTTCTAGATTTCTCCCTTGATAACAGGGAGATTTGGATCCGTTTGGTAAACTTTATATGCTAATGGCATTAAGGATTAGGAAGGTCATATTTATATAAATTGTACCAGCATTTTCATGTAGAGAAAGAGGAGAAACCCATTTTGTAAAAACCACCCTCAGTATAGTCGACTGAGATTTGAACCTCCAGCTTCTCGCCATCAGCAGTTCAGTTTACTGCGAGAGTAGCGCGTTATACCATGCGGCCACTGAAGCGGGTAGTTCAGTGGTGTTAATTCTAGTTTTTTACAAGTATAATACAGAAAACTGTACCATGATGCGACTTCTGTTTCGATCTGTATTATCTACTTTAAAAAAAACTCCATGTCGTCAGCCCACAAGTGAGCTATACCGACCGAGCAGCCGCCGCCGCCACTGTTAGCAAAGATAAATCCAACATTTGCGGCTTGAGGGTACCGTGTAATCAGCCTAACAAACCCTCCGGCTGTTCATCTCAGTTTTCTAAACTGGAGCTGCTATTTATTTATTCAAGTAATGTTTTCATTTGTTCACACGAGGCTGAGATTGATCCAGTTGCAGACCCACATTATCAGTCTGTTTACTCTTTCTCTCTTAAATAGAATGCTGATTTATTTTAATAAAATCCACTTGTTAGTGTTTTTTTATCGTATGGCGACGTTGACCGAGAGAGAGATATTATATAGTTTGGTCGCCTGTATGTAGTCCATGAAACACTAATGGAGGTTGTCTACACGCCGTACCCGCAATGAGATGATGTTATGATACTGAATATAGAGATGCAGAGCCGATAATGGTCTTAAACCTAGCATAGGTCAATTGTAAATAACCTAACCCTGGTGACAATTGGGTTAATTCCCCTTTCGGGAAATATACCCATGGTACCAGATGCACTGACCACTATACCACGGGGCTGGTTTCTTTCGTGACAGTTTATATTGTGTAAATCATTTATGACTGCCACACTAAGACTCTATATCACAAATGCGTGTGTGTGACACTCATAAAATGTTTCTTGAAACTACTTGTCATTTATTCTCATGTGCGGCGGTTGTTGTTTGTTTGGTTTTTTTCCACATTTTTTCTCGCATTTTTTTTTAGTTGTTAAATTTTCTCGGTGCTATTTATCATAATTTTGCATTTTAAAACTCTATAATTGGTAGTTTGTGTTATTCTTTTGTCTATGAAAATGTATGTATTTGATCTTGCAATAACTATAAACTAAACTAAACTAAACCTGTAATTTATAATAGAATGGGATATATTGACTACGTTGACTTTTTATATTATTGTTATTCATGATTATAAGGCTATAAAAAGCAAAGAAACAAGGTATTTTTACTAAAATAAAATACTAAAAATTGAGTTTTCTGAGAAAATATTTGATATCTGTAAAATCTTAGGTCAATAAATAGTTTGGAAACTTTAAACGTCAATTACAAAAATAAATTCTCACTAATGTGTGTTGCCAGTTTTTAAAACCAGTCTAGAATTAGCTTTTAATCAAAATCAAATGTGTAAATAAAATGTATCCTCTGAAATGCACCGTCAAAATATAACGTGTTGACGATCTCACCCACAACATGATACATTTTGACTTGTTTGATGCGATCGTGGGAAACGCGCGCTCAAGAGTCCAACTATTCCTTGTTTAAAGAAACATGCTCAAGTTTTATTGAAGGGTGCGACAGTGACATCGAGCGCATGAGCACTCTGCGTGCACGTGGAACTACCTGCGTGCACGTGTCCGTCTCAACGTCACGTGGTTTGTTAAAAGGCATAATCCCTGCTCAAAGAGGCGAGTGCGTGAGAGCCAGTTTAACATCTGACACGAGGAAGAGACGTCATGAATACAGGAACAACGTGTTTTTTTTGGGTTTTGTTATTTCCAGAGGGGTTGTCCAAACTATTAAGTACAGAATTTTACTCAGTTTTATTTTAACATTTACATACCCACTCCGGTGACTGCATGGTCTAAGGTGCCATTCTCACACTAGACTATACTACCAATTACAGAGAGATAGTGGTTCTAATCTCGGTCAGGTGTAATGAGGGAGGTTTTCCTAGGTTGTTTTCTACTCTCCATTCCCGCAAATGCAGGTACACTTCATCTAACTCATCAGAGTTTAATACTTAGGAGTACAAGCTGAACAGGTGGTAAAAAGTGGTTATATATATATATATATATATACAGTAAATTACTAAAGTAGTTTAGTTAAAATATTGATTGGTGATATCATTGGAGTATATTAAAATAATTTAGGTAATTTTATTAGGAATATCATTATGTACAAAAATAAAATAAATATTTTCAACAAAATGTCTGGCTCCATCAGAATACCGAATGTAATAAAATCGAACTATTGTGGGATAATGTGGATCATCGCGTTGGACAAGTTAAAATAGTTAATCAAAATAATCTATGGAAAATTACACAAGACGAGTGAAAGCTGGTTAAACCAAAAACACTTTGGAAATTAACTAAAAGAATGTCTTGTGTGTAGGACTATGCTACTGTCATCAAAGATCATGGTGGAAACTATGAAGAGAATAAACTTTGAAGCTTTGGACTGTTGCTTTATTTTGGAAATATGTAAATACACTTAATTTCACTTACTAAATAGCTACGTATGAAAACGGAACCAAAACTCTTATTTATTTTCTCCTGAATCTATAATTTTTAACGTTAATCGAAATTAATGAGCGGTTCTTTGTATAGGCCTATTAATTTGGTCTGGGTTAGGGTTCGGCCAGATTGAAAAGCGTGCGAGCGAGCGCTCAAGCGACTGGGTGGCCAAACTGACGAGCACGTGATTATCAGATAGTTATAGATAGTTGTTGACGAGGAGGCTCCGAATCTTGGCTCACTGAACTGAGGGTGGTTTTTGACAAGTGATTTGATTTATTGTTGTGGGTTTCTCATCCTTTCTCCGCGCTAATGGTGATTCTTGTTTGTAAAGGCCTACTTTGATAATATTGAAGTATTTTAACATATCAGTTTTATATATATATATATATATATTATGATCTTACCAATTAAATTAAGCCGTAAGTAACAAGTGTGTTAAACCTATCGAAAGTAATAAAAATGTCAAAATAAGAAGTTTTCCTAGCACTCAATGAACCAACATACAATAATATTGCTTAGCGCCTGTAGACTAGACTGTACCGGGTCGTGCGTGCGCGCTTGGAAAATAGAACCAGTTCTATCTTTCAAGCGCGCGCGCTCAGTCGCTCACACGCGCCAGTGTGGCCACCTCTCATTACAACCAATGTGTTCTATTTTATATTTTAGTCGCTCGCTCACCCAGTCTGGCCGTCCCATTATACGGTGACGTTGGGGCTCGAATCCCAGCCAGATTTTATAAGTTTATTGTTTAAATGTTTTCCCTACACACTACACGCAGATACGGGTACAATTTATTTGATTTATACCCCAATGTAAATATGCAGATATCCCAAATGGCTACTAACTCTTGGTGCACGGTAAATAAAAATTGTCACGGTCAATAGATTTGGTTTTTAGATTGAATTTAGCGAATTTTTTTTTACAATGAAACACCCAGGTCTATTATAGTCAAACCGACTTTATAAACTCATCGTGGGAACAAAAGATAATAATATATTTTCCTTTCATAATTGTATACAATAATATAAGTGTAAACAGAACATCTCTTCTGTGAGTCTTCTGTTTTCCTATTAGATGTTCCTCCTATCTTCAGAGAGGGTGGAAGGTTCTACCAGTACAATATCATTGAACATTCATTGCAAGCGCCAACTCACCAGAACAGATCCAGGATCGAGGTCTCGGTCAAGCTAACAGTGGAGATTGATCTAAAGGTAGAATAGGACGTAACATTTATCGATAACGTTGTTTAAACACCACATACCCACATGTAGCCAGCGATGAGTGTTGAAATTAAACTCAATGCTTCTTACCGCATAGTGAAAGTTCTGGGTCTCCAATAGACTTGTGCACCCCTCTGATAACATGTCCGTCAAGGTTTCCAGACTACGTGTCGTCTTCCACCTAGCTGAGTGGAGTGTATCATAGTACTGCCACCAACACAATGCCTCTCTAAACATATATTTCACACACACACACACATCTCCCTCTAAGCATAACTTTCTCTAAACACATATCTCTCCCCTAAATTATTATTATTAGCACCGCGTCTTACTACCCGTTCGGGTTATACGCACTTACGCTAATGTGTGATGGTAGGGTGATTGTGATATGAAATGGAGGACCTACAGTTTAACGTGGAATCCGAACCACGGTGGAGGCCTGGCATTCCATACATTCACAAGATGTCTTGTCAGAGGTGAAGGAAGGGTTTGGTAATCAGATAAATCTGTGCCGGGACCGAGGATTGAACCCCGGCCGCCAGCATAGAAGTCTGACCCCTTACCCCTAGACCACCAGGCCACCCTCTCCCCTAAACATATTTATTTCTAAACACATCTCTCTCTCTCTCTCTCTCTCTCTAAACACATCTCTCTCTTTCTCAACACGGCTCTTTTTTGTATACTAGGGGTCATAGCGATATTAAGCTACAGGTGATAAAGCAGTGGTTCCCAACACTTTTCAGTTTGCACCCACATTTGTAGAGCACAAAATTTCACACTCCCTCATCCACCCCCCATCACCCCACCTATTTTTGGGCTAAAAGAACTGAAAGAGCGTCCTTCACATACATGGTGTTCTATCTTATTTTAGACTAAAAGTAAACTGCCTCTAAGTAAAGCTTTCAAATACACGTGATTTCATTAGCACAATCTTTCTTAAAGCTTTACACTTTAATTTTGACAGTTCATTTATTTTTTATGATCAGTGACGCACTCAAAACGCACCAAAATTAATTTAACTATAATTATAAATACATTGTATGACACAATCATACAAACTTTATCATTAGTTTGTTTATAGTTTAAAACAAAATTTCCAAAAATATGTTTTCAGGAAACTACATCAGAATCTATTTTGAAGGAAAAAATACTTAAATAGAATTATTTATCACGTAAATAACTTCTTAGATATCCATTTTGATCCAAATAATTTAAACATCTTCTAAAAATTTTGAGTGTTCAAAAATCAGTGCCAATTAACTTCATTTGATTTGAGGGTTAGAATAAAAAATACTGATGTATTACTATACACTTTAATATCAAGAATGAAATAAATCCACTAAACCGTTTCGGTTGTAGCCCCAGGGACAAACAAACAGAATAGCAAGGCCAACATTTTTGGGGTTCTGGGACACATAAAACGTAAAGAGTCATCATTAATTAGCTCAAGGTTTAAAATGTTCACGATCACAATATTATATCTATGAGTTAAAAGTGGTTGATTTAGAATGACTTCGTGTAACGTGACCTATTTATATGGCTACATGGTCTAAGGCAGCGGTTTCCAATCTGGGAGGGCATGAAGCACTTTCGGGGGGTGGGGGGGGGGTGACAAGTTGGAAATAACGTTAAAACTCGTATACAAATTTAGAATACTTTTTATTTAAATCCCTTTTTAAGAGTAATTAAGATAGTTATTATTTCTTGTGGTATTGGCAACACTTTTACCAGTTGTAATAAATTCGGTAACCAGCAAAAGTGTGCATGCTCGTGTTAATTTTCAAGCTCGCAAACCTCGGATTCATCCTCAGATTTTCCTCTCAACCCTCCCCCTAAGCCAGGGGTTCATTTAACTAAATAATGGAACCATTGTACCAGAAAAGATGCATGCTAGAGTCCTCATAGCATTTTACACACTAATGTTACACACATTCAATAACGACAGTTAACTTTTACAAAAAATATACAGCAAACAGGAAACATCACATGTAATGGCTGCAACTTTGGCAAATGTCCTTTATTCAGATTTGAACAAAATCGTCAATCCTAATTACTGATGCTACTCTATAGTGTGAAAAACCAATAAATGAAATTCTAAAAATTACCTCGCGCAGCCTGAGATGACTACGACGGTGCTCAGTTTGTAAAACGCTTCTCTAAGTTACCGTTGCGGCCACATGCAACACCACCGAATATTTGACTCTTAATACTCATAAAAACTAAACAGTGTTGTCGACTGGAAGTGGAAAGCCATTTGTGGTGTGTTCTGTCAAACATAAGACCCAATATTCAAGAACTGACGAAAACAAAACAGTGTCAACCATCACTATAATCTCGTCATTTTTTTCTACCACAATCCTGCCAGTGTTGAAATGATTTTTATATAAAAAACTGACTATAAATAATTGTTCAAATTTCTTTTTTATTATAAATATCCCAAAAAACAGTGAGGAGGTGGTGATGTGGGGATTTGAATATAAACAAAAAAGGGGAAGAGGGGTCATCTGAAAAAGATTGGGAACCATTGTTCTAAGGATTAACTCTCGTGTTAGACTAAACTGCCGATAAGAGGGATATTGGAGTTTGAATTCCTGTCGGATGTACTCAGGGTGAATTTTCCAAAATTGTTTGTCACTCTCCCTACACGTAAATGCCACTACACTTCTTCTGATTTCAGCCTTCTTCATTAATAAATCATTACATTATTTATAGTATATAACTGAACAGGTAGTGAGGCACGGTGCTTATTGTAACGTGGTTCTCCAAAAGGGATTATATAATTATTTTTAAATATAATTAAATAAGCTGAATCACTCCCAGCTGGCTAGACGCTTTTGTCTTGCGGATCTAGAGTAATACTAATTACCACTAGCGTATTTAGCAATAGTATTAATATTATTATTAGCATCGCGTCTTCCTACCCGTTTGGGTTATACGCACTTACGCTAATGTGTAATGTTAGGGTGATTGTGAGATGAAATGGAGGACCTACAGTTTAACATGAAATCCGAACCACGCTGGAGGCCTGGCACTCCACACATTCACAAGTTGTGATTAATACACGTCTTGTCAGAGGTGAAGGAAGGGTTTGGCAATCAGATAAATCTGTGCCAGGACCAAGGATTGAACCCCGGACCTCCAGCACAGAAGTCTAACACCTTACCCCTAGACCACCATGTGACACTCTATGCTTGTAAAATTTAACTTTCGTTATAAAATGTACAGTGCATAATTTTAGGGTGAAAATGTTTATGAGGGCTCTAGCATGTTTTTTTTTTTAAATTGCAAGAGATCTTAAAGGATCTACAAAGTTCGGGAACCCCTGGTCTAAGGGGTATAGACGAGGCTAGAGGTTTTATTTGTTTGGTTTTTCACCACGTCATAGCATCCGTTTGGGCTAATGGAGTAGGGATGAGAAAGTTTGAATGATAGAGGAAGTGTACCCACATTTGCGTGTAAAAAAAGAGTGGATTATATTTTATTTTTTTAACACCTTTAGAGCACCCAATTGGAGCTCTGACCTTGAATTTTCCATCACTGGTAATCCAGCCCAACACGAGAGTGAGGCGCTAGGACCATTCGACCACCGGGACGGGTAGTTGAGAATAAATGTATTCACACTATCTGAGTGAGGATATAGAAAGACTACAGTGATAAATCACATAAGGAAACGCTCAACCACTGCATCAGCCCTATACCGCGTGACCACCAATACCAGGTAGAAAGACCCAAGAAAATAAATACACCTACTCTTGAGCGTGTCCTATACGGCGTTGTAGCACGGAGACACCTCCGTGTACCCTCCCCCACGGCCAAGTATTACCCTTCAGATGGTCAGTGACCTTACCTGCCTGACGTTTATTATCTGTGCATGCGTGGGATGGCGGCGTTACTTCGCCTCGCATGACTATCTGTGGCTGGCGTCTAGATTAGACGCTCGCTGGAGGCCAACCACCTTGACTGACACTTCGAGGGGATGGAAGTGGGGTTTTGTGCACTGCGTTTTAAAATCATTCATCCAGGCTATCCGCATATTTAAATTATTTGAGCGGGATGCATATGATACATTATTTAAGAAAAGATAACCACATTTTCGTGGAGGGAAATAGGTGCACCATATAGGAAAATAAATGGTACAGTGCATTGTACAGACATTCAATCTTCTTTAAATCTTAGAATAAATACATTTACCATAAGCTCGTAAGATTTTTGTAACGTAATATTATAAATTGTAGCAGAAACACTCCACCAAAGAGCATAAATGAAATAAATACGCTTTTACAGAAACATTGAGAGACGGGAAATATATATATATATGTGTGTGTCCACCAACGAGCACAACAATCAATTTCAATGTTAAAGTGTTTCATCAAAATAAATATAGGTATATTTATTTGCTTCTAGCTTGGAAACGTTCTACACACATATATTTTAATTTTTAATAGTACTACAACTTTACAATGATACATTATTTCGAATGTGAAATAGTTGTGGAGATATTTGATCAAAATTGGAAATTTTCGCTTATGTGTAGTACCCTTAAAGTCATTTTAACGGTAAAATGAGAATAGCCATTTTGTTTATGATGTTAATCAATGACTAAACACAATATAATCAAAATCGTTACATCGAATTTCGAGAAAATCTATTTTATCTCTTTTTGTCTTTCAGTAAACTACCCTTCATTTTAGGTTTAGATATTTAATTCCAAAAACCCCTCGGGGGAACCTCATGAAAACCCTACTAGCTACCAAGTTTTAGCCCGATCGGTAAAATGGTTTCGGCTCAAGGCCGAGATACAGACGGCGTTGTGAAAACAACTTTTTCGGTTTCAGGGGGTCATAAAACGTAGACTTTATCAAAATCTAGAGTTTTTTTTTTTTTTTTTATCT
>CABFVX010000620.1:0-32334 GCA_902151425.1 Timema shepardi | reverse complement strand
TATATATATATATATATATATATATATATATATATATATATATATATGCTACGCATATCTCAAAATGATACTAAGACGTGATGTAGAAAATAAAACTAAAAAAAAGTTAGCTAACGCGTTTGTCTCGTGTTGAGTCAGACTGCTAATGACGGAGAGATTGAGTTCAAATATCGGTCGGGTGAACTGGGGGTGGTTTTTCCTAAATGATTTTACACTCTCCCTCCATGAAAATGTGAGTTCAGTTCCTATAAATTAAACCTTCCCAATTCTTAATATATTAGTGTAATCAGTACTTAAGCGTGTAAACCGAACGGGTAGTAAAACGTGGTGCTAAATAAAAATAAATAAATAAATAAATAATAGTAAAAAATTGCCCCTCTATTTTCGTGTAAACGTTTAAAAGCTGATAGATTTCCTTTATTAAGTGATTAAGAGTATCAAAATTAATTTATAAAAGTAATTCATCCCGATAGAGATTATGAGAAGGAAGCACTTTAAAATCTTGTTTGAGATCTTACTTAATACGAGGTTGGGAAACAGGTGAGGGGGAAGAACCTGCGTCCAAACGATATTTCGATAATTTGTCACAACTGTTTGCATGCCCGAGTCGGAAGACGGATTTCTGATCCCTAGCTTGTGCACTCCAATTTTATTAAATTTGATAACAAACCTAACTCTAGGTGATTGTTGGTATCATTCCCTTAAAAGGACCATCCTCATTTTATTTACTTCACCTCTGACAAGACGTGTATTAATCACAACTTGTGAATGTGGGGAATGCCAGGGCCTCCACCGTGGTTCAGATCCCACGTTAAACTGTAGGTCCTCCATTTCATTCTCACAATCACCCTACCATTACACATTAGCGTAAGTGCGTATAACCCGAACGGGTAGTAAGACGCGGTGCTAATAGTAATAATATATCTAGTTACTTGCAGGCAGTATTATTTTATATCCTGTTTTAATTTCCCCTCAAAGATAAACGTATAAATAAATCTACGTTAATTGGTGAAGGAAATGACGCTATTATAAAAGGGTTTCCGATCTCATAAAAAAAAAAGGTTTGAGGTCTTTGAAAACAGCCCTGAGCTGTAGATTTGTACTAAAATTTCAAAATACCTTAATTGTCGCTGGATTTAACTTCAAACCCTGAAATGTAGACAAGCAAGAAATTTGAACCACTTCGGTGAGAACATGTTATAAGGTGCTACTCTCACAATAGACTACCAATAATGGTGAGATCGGGATTCGATCACGGTCGGGTATACTGAGGGTAGGTTTTCTTTAATGGCTCCCTTTTCTCTCTCTCTCTCTCTCTCTCTCTCCACGCGAGTGTTGATACACTTCTTCTGAATATAGGCTGCTCATCCCTAAAACCATTATCGTAGCTAGTAGATAAGCGTATAATCCAAATGGGTAGTAAGACGTGGTGCTAAAATAAATTATAGAGTATTTAGGACAGTTTTCGCCTGGGTACGGCTATTCTTAAATAAATAATGGCGCTGTTACTGAAAGATCCATTTTACTTCAATCGTTTTAGAGAGAAACCAATCACGGGCTCACCAAAACTCTGTCGAGTATTTTCAGCAAAACAACACAGCCTCAAACATTGAAACTATCTTGTTGATTTAAGTTTTAAAAAATGATCGATATGGATCTCTGATCTTCGACAAATTGCTCAGTTGGAATGTTTTTCACGTCAAGCCCAATACCATTCTGTTATTTATCTATTTGATTCGGGGCCCCTCGTTCAACGTCTGGCGAGGATAACAATGCCAGTGCAATCATAAGCACGACTGAAGTCTGGCCCCGCAGTCATGTCAGTATAGTCCGTTCACGGTAGCTTTGACCTTTATGAAGAGATATCGGAAAAGTCCGTCCATGGTAGCTTTGACCTTTATGAAGGGATATCGGAAAAGTTCGTTCATGGTAGCTTTAACCTTTATGAAGGGATATCGGAAAAGTCCGTCAATAGTAGCTTTGATCTTTATGAAGAGATATCGGAAAAGTCCGTCCATGGTAGATTTGACCTTTATGACGTGATACCGGAAATATCCGCTCTTGGTAAATTTGACTATAGCAAAGTGATATCAGTAAAGCCAATTCTTGGTAGCTTCGACCTTTATGAAGGGATATCGGAAAAGTTCGTCCATGGTAGCTTTGACCTTTATGAAGGGATATCGGAAAAGTTCGTCCATGGTGGCTTTAACCTTTATGAAGGGATATCGGAAAAGTTCGTCCATGGTAGCTTTGACCTTTATGAAGGGATATCGGAAAAGTTCGTCCATGGTAGCTTTAACCTTTATGAAGGGATATAGTAAAAGTTCGTCCATGGTAGCTTTGACCTTTATGAAGGGATATCGGAAAAGTTCGTTCATGGTAGCTTTAACCTTTATGAAGGGATATCGGAAAAGTTCATCCATGGTAGCTTTAACCTTTATGAAGGGATATCGGAAAAGTTCGTCCATGGTAGCTTTAACCTTTATGAAGGGATATCGGAAAAGTTCGTCCATGGTAGCTTTAACCTTTATGGAGGGATATCGGAAAAGTCCGTCAATGGTAGCTTTGACCTTTATGAAGTGATATCGAAAATGTTCGTTTGTGGTAGATCTGACTAAAATAAAGTGATATCGGCAAGGTCCATTCACTGTAGTTTTAACGCCCCCACCCCCTTTTTATTTTACAGTCCTGTATTCCTCAGCCTCGCTAATATGTTTTGTCACTCTTAACAAATATTTAGGATTTAATTATCTTGTTAATGTGACAAAACGCGTTTCTGACGCGAATACATATTCGTATTGATGGTCACGTGGACAAATTTTCAAACTTTTGGTCTGGTTCGATGGTAGTGGTAAGGTGGGGGTTCAAATACAATCCATCTGTAACAATTTGTTTTATATAAATGGTTTCCCACTCTACCTACACGCAAATTCGGGTGTATTTTCTATCAACTGTTACTTTCTCATTTTTAGTTTTTCCAACCCGTTTCACTACTCATTCTACGCATATAGGCCTACATTTATTAAACACATTAATGAGGTGAGTATGATGAAGATAAAGAATTAATGCACCCTCATTTGTGTGGAGATAAAATGGGAAATTATTTAAGAAAACACCCTAAGTACACCCATCCGGGATTCAAACCCTGACATACCCGACACCGACAAACTAGACTTAGTAAATATTGTCAGTCAGACTGAGTTCTATACGAGTATAGGCCTAGTCCGGACGCGAAGTAACGTTGTAGACAGAGGGAAAGGTGTAACTTTAAGAACTCCAATAAAGGCCAAATCTACTTTAAACAGACTATACAGGCTGGTACCTCCCACTCTAGTCATCGATATAGAACATAAATAACCAAGTGGGCCAGAAATATCGTGACCTCATGGTCGAAACAACGTGGTGACCCCCCTTAGAAACCGATCATAGCTAGAAGGTTCTTATTATTAAATACATTTATAGAATAGTTTGAAAGTAATAACGCCATGAACGAGCATAGTAAAACTATAAATACTGTGTAGACAACTCTCCTCTTTAGTAAAACGAATGCTACTGTGATTGATCTTTTTGAATATGTAAGTTATTGAACTAACTAACGCAGTTCACTTTAGACTTAGATGAAATAGGGATACAATATTCTGTTGTATTTAAAAATGGGTGGTTACTATTAACCAAAAATATAATTTACCGGTTTCCAACCAAAACTTTCCATAATGGGTGAATCAGCAATTTGTGCGTAAATTTTAAGGGCGATTTATGTCATCATAGACAGTCAGAATGTTCCGTCGGTGTGTCCGATCCCCAACCGCTTCGGAACTACAACCGTTTGAAGGTTTCACTTGCATTCCATAATTTTTCTTTTGTGTGAGGAGTACGCTTGGACCTTTATATCAAAACATGTTTTTGGTCAAAATAAATCAAATATTGTTCCAGTAGAATGATAGAGTTTAATTTTCTTCAAATGGTGATATTATCAATTCTTGAATATCTGCCATGAGTGTAGTGGCATTAGATGACAAAACTTTTCAAAATGAAGAGAAAAAGTTGTAATTAAATTCCAGGACACCCTTGACAGATATTCAACAACTGTTGATATCATGGGAAGACAATTAAACTTTGTTTCTACTGAAGCAATATTTGATTTATTTTGACCCAGAAAATGTTTAACTATAAAAACTGCAAAAACACTGCTCTTTTCTCGCGTCCCTTAAGTTCCCACCTTAATTACGCTGCTCAAATAGCAATGAGGAATGAATAATTCAGAGAAAAAATGGAAGAATCTAAAACCATTCAGAAAAACACACTCTCAGTAGGCACTGTCAGGATTCGAGCTCCAAACTTCTCAATGCCGGCAAACCCCACTAGAAGAGACTGACATTTAAACCACGTGTCAACCGATATTAGTGTGATGCATTGTGGGATTGTCAGTCCAACACTCGAGATAAACTGCTCGGCCAAAACATGGAGGCTGCACGCGCATAATAAATCAAATATTCTTAAATTAGGACAGTCCAATTTTCATATAAAGGTCAGTCTAGAAAATACAAAACAATTTTTACAGCCAAAATTGATAAATTCTACTATAATTCACTCATGACCTAAGTTTACTTGTATGACAGCTCAAAAAGTTACTAGAAATAATCCCTAATACATCCCAACGCCAACAGCTGGTATCTATAACTTTGGATAGCTGTAATGAAAACAGATGGTAGTATATGGATGGAATAGCTAACCACAGTAATTTAGGCCTATATTATGTATATATTTATTTTTGGTCGGACACAAAACTTATTTATCATTTTATCCCACTTAAAAAAAACTATTCACAGCACTTCCACAAAAGGTCTAATGAAAATAGCTTCAAAATGGCGACCGATGAATTTAAACCATGTGGTTGAACATGACGGAAACAAGCTTTTTACAATGATGCACCCACGTAGAGGATAGAAATATTTTATTCAGTTAAATATTTCGAAATACGATAAAATATTCATAAAACAATTTATTACATATAAAAAATGACAGGTATTTTCTCTTTTCCAAGTAAATACGATGCCTGTATTAAAAGGTATTGATGTATGCACTATTTTACACACAGTCAATAACGTTCCAAAACGAAGAATAACTACTTTTAATTATGTTTAAAATATTGTTTCAATTTGGATAAAAATAACTTATTAAAAGTATTGAAATAGTATGAGAAAACTTAATTCTACTTTATTTTAAATGTAAAATATAACAGGTGATTAAAAAACTTAACATTTATAACAAAGTGATCCTTTATAAGTGTCGACAGCACAAAACCTAAACATCTGATTTTTCAACTGTCATCCAGGTAAAACCTATCATGAACGGACTATATATTATTGATGCTATTATAAAGACATTGATAATATATATCAAACATTACAGCCGAATCTCACACGACTTGACGTATGAATACATAAAAGTAGATATATCCACTTTACTAGCGCTCAGGTAACAGCCCTTCCTATGAAAACTTGTCCGTATGGTTACACGATCACTTGATTCCACAACGTGTCACAATGTGTATTGAATCGACTTAGACTCCTTTGAGCAAATATTGGGATACATGTTCGAACGTATGAAATATATTAATTTTTATGACATGCTTATAATGGCGATATCGGGGTTCAAATCTTGGTCTGGTGTACTGAGATTTTTTTTCCTAAATGGTTTTCCAGTCGTCCTCCACGCAAATGTGGATGAACATCCTTAAATTCAAATTTCTTCGCCCTTAAAAAACTAGCTAACTATGTGTACATATGCGTACAACCCGAATGGGTAGTAGCACTGGATTTGAATTTCAAATTCCCCATTACCGGCAAATTAGACAAGATGTGACTTGCTCTTTAAATCTTTGTGGGCATAGTTGTGGGTTTAATACTTTATATACCCAGGAATACTTTTTTTAAATTCTTTTATCTCAATGATTTAACGTACACTCTCTGAACCGATTGGTAATATCATCATACGAACATTTCTATGAGTGAGAAGGCCTACAGATTTTGACGGAACAGTATTATCACATGCCTCCCCTTTGCATGCCACAAGCTATATGGGACCGACAACTTTACTTCCCCTACCCGCCTCAGTGGCGTAGTTGGCTGACGCGCTTGTCGTGTTGAGCTCGACTGCTGAGGATGGGGAGATCGAGGTTCGAATCTCCGTCGGGTAAACTGGGGGTGGTTTTTCCTAAATGGTTTTCCAATCTCCCTCCACGCAAATGCGGGTTCACTTTCTCTAATTCAACCTTCCCAATTCCTAATCCACTAGCGTAATTAGTACTTTAAGCGTATAACCCGAACGAGTAGTAAGACGCATTGCTAAATAATAATAATAATAATAATTTACTTCCCCTCCGAAGGAAGTTGTTCTACGGATATTTACCATTCGAGAAAAATCAGTCAACCCCAGCTGGGTGTGAACCCACGAATATCATTTCCTGAAACGAGCAATTTACCCCAAGACCACCGAGGTAAACTTCAGGAATACAGAGCTGAAAATAAACTCCTGATTCAGCGCTCCCTTTGAGAGTTTTATTTACCTACTTTGTTACTACAACCCTTTCATATTATTTTAATGTTTCAAAACATTTTAAAATTAACGATATTCTTAAATGTATTGAGTCAGTGTGTGTGTGGATACTATATTATACTTTACCATAAATATGTTCACAATAGAACTCTTTGAATAGAGTATAAAATATTCAAATTGTCCGTATAATGTAGAACCTAGGAATAATTCCTTCAAATTTCAAGATTTGAAACCTGGCGGTCTAGGGGTAAGGTGTCAGACTTCTATGCTGGCGGCCGGGGTTCAATCCCCGGTCCCGGCACAGATTTTTCTGATACCAAACCCTTCCTTCACCTCTGACAAGACATGTGGGGAATGCCAGGTCTCCACCATGGTTCGGATTCCACGTTAAACTGTAGGTCCTTCATTTTTTCTCACATTCACCCTACCTTTACACATTAGCGTATAACCCGAATGGGTAGTAAGACGCGGTGCTAATAATAATAATAATAATAATAATAATAATAATAATATTTCATATTAGAGATTTAGGAAAAAGTATAGAATATATTACATATTTTCTAATTTCAAACCTGATTTTTTTTAAATATTTATTATGGTGCTGACTGGTGTCTTAGACTGAATTTATTTTAAGACAAGCTTGGCAAACAACCCCTAAACCATTCATTTACCACTTTAAGGGAATTCCCATCACACCGAAAATAACTCGGACTAAAGCCCGTATCACATGACACTAGCTCGTACTAGAAATCAAGTGTGCTAGCTAGCGACTAGATATCTGTATACTAGCTAGTATAATAGAAACAGGACTAGAGTATTCACACGCTGCTAGTTTGGTACTAGGTTCTAGTGCAAATATTTATGGAACTTCAGAGATTAATTTCGGGTGCAACAGCTGCATTAATTGCTAATAAAGATATTGAAAAATATGAGAGGGAGCCTAAGAAAAAGAATATGGACACGGGACTTGTTGGGAAAGACGAAATAATGGTCGCAGGATGCTAAATATGATACATTCGGAGGTTAGGTAGTATACATTCAGGGTGACACAAACGTTTAGTATCTCCCTAAATTTGTATTCATTTATTTACGATGTGGTCAGAAGCCCCTAAGCCCATGGGTGTCCAAGTACAGTATCCTTGATTCACAAATGTTCTTTTTTAAGCCTACACACACTTTATATTCTAAAAAAAAAAATCCAAGGTTGGCATGCTATCAAGTTTATTTAGATTAAAATTGGGTCTGGAACACAGTTTGTCATTTTTAGATGACATGTTTTAAATAGAATTTATATATATTAAATATATTGTCATATTGTGGCAATTTGGTATTATATAAACAAGGATGTTTAGAATAAATTTCCGCCAACCACAAAATCACAACCGAAGACCATGTCGGCGCCATTTCTATTATTTACTCTACACATAGCCTGAGCGGGCATTGATTGGTCGAATTACACAAACTAGTGTCGGAACTAGTACGAAAATAGCGCATGTTCTATCCTCACAACTAGTATGGTAGCCAGTACCAAGTGGCAGAACCAGTATACTTTTTCTGATTCACACGACGCTAGATGATGACGTGCTAGCTAGTGCTAGCTAGCACACTGGATTTCAAGTACTAGCTAGTGTCGTGTGATACGGGCTTAAAGGTCAAGCATATAATTATAGTAGGAGTGAGTGCGTGCGTATTAGAAAATTTTATTTCGAGTTAAGTTTTAATAGCTGCTCGAACTAGGTTCGAAGATTTATACAAAATTATAAAATTTTCAGTACTCAAAATTTCCTATCTTTTCCTCGAAAATTCCTAGTTTGATTAATTTTATTCTATTTTAAGATATAATTAATACACATATCACATTGAGTCCCTAAATATTTCCTTTTGTTTAGTTTAAAAATGTACAAATGATATTAACTTTATTTATAAATTCGAATTTGTGTGGTGATAAATATTCACAAAAAAAATTCAATTTTAAAAAATATTTGTTTTTATTTATGGTTTATGCATGGATCGATTACAAAAACTCAACTTGAAATATTTCTTGTACAAATATCGATCGATCTCTACTTCTCGAACTCGAAAAATACTTGTTTTCATTCAAATTCGGCTCTAAGTGAAAAAGGCTTCCTCGCACACCCCTACTATATTATAGTATTATTTACTGATGCATTTGGGTGTGATTTTTTTTCTCTCCAAAATTGCGTTTCACCATATTCAACTCAAATTCTGAAAATTTTCCTATAAATTCTACCTTTATCATTCCTTCTCCGCTAGTGTAGCTAAATGCGTGTAGCTCGAATGGTTAGTAAGACACAGAACAATAAACAACAAAGAATTGATGTGAACAAAATCACACCATTTGGTATCATGTTTTATAATATTCGAATTCGAATGTATGTTGAAGATTCTATAAAAAGTGGATTTCACCTTTTTGTTGTTGTTGACCTCGATAGTCTTGAAGTAAAGTTCTCACTCGTGGGTTTAAACCCGGCCGGGGTCGACGGATTTTTCTTGAACGATAAAAATCCGTAGCACAATTTCCTTCGGAGGGGAAGTAAATCCATCGGTCCTATGTCGATTGTGGCTTGTAAAAAAAACCCTGGGAGGTATGTTAAAATACCTTTCCCGGTAAAAAAAATTGGCAGGACCTTTCATGCTCGCTCGTAGAAAATACTCCTATATTGATATAATCAGTCGGTTCAGAAAGTGCACGTTTAAGGGTGTGAACAGTAACAGGGGAAGGAAGGTGGGAAAAACTCGGTGACTAAAAATACAGCAATAATAATTATTGTTTATTAAAATAAGTTGAACACTAGACTAAATACAAATATAGCAGAGGTGAGTGAAGTCCACTTTCTCGATTCGGAGCCAAAGCTAACTATATGAAAAATATCAAAATCGAAGTTTATATTGTATGTGTTTATTAATGTTTAATATTGAGAAAAAAATATGCTCTGTATATTTATATAGCTTAATAGAGTATATATATGTATAGATTCTCGTAAAAATTGTTTTATTTTGAGTTAAAATTTCGTTTTTAAAATCTTTCTGTTCGGTGTTATTTTGTGTTCATTCAAAATTATATGTTATCAGAGGTGTTGAAGTATTATGTAAATATTGAGACAATGTATACAAAATTAGAAGTTACTGTTGAAAACTTATATATTTGCTCTAAAATTCTTTGTCAAGTTTGTCTGCATATTTCACAATTTTGTAGCCTAAATTTAGCTTACACTAAAAAAATACTAATTAAATTACAGCATGGTCAAAATTACTGCTTAATTTCTTCTTAATTTCATGTTGTTTTTTTTAATCATAAAAGCGGTTTTATTTCGTTTAGGAGGATTTCGTGTAACAAGATGATTTCATCTTATTTCACTTTTCAAAAACATTGTAAATCATATCTAAAAACTATCAAAGAAAAAAGTACTTGATTCCATCTTTTTATGGCACTTTTCGATTTATCTCGTCTCGCCATTTTTACGGGGCTCTAAGTATATATAATTCACAAAATGAACAACTCCTTTATCCTGAAAGGTAGCAAGCTTACCTTGCACGTTTCCCCTATGGTGTAGCTTATCATATAGAGTCATAGTGTAATCCGTCAAGGAAAGACTGCTATTGCCGTCTTTAAGAGTAAACGAAATCTACAGTACATAAATACAAAAAGACAAATATTGACCATACATGTTCATTTTATCTTTCAATATGTTTATTGGCGAAGCTTTTTAATTGTCGAAGTAGATATTTTTTCAAAGTGAGGTCGAAGCTTTTGAAGCTTCTTCACACACCTCTAAAGAATCTATCTTAAAGTGTAAAATGCCTACGGTAAATAACTGAATATTAAAAAGAAGTTCAGTTCAGTCAGTAAGTGGTCATCTCGTCTGCTGTCGAGGAATATAAAACGCAGAATATACTAAACAATTTTACCGGTTGTTTTTTCTCTATGAGTGTGAAACGTGGTCACCTTCCTTACATGACAAAAACAAAATTAGGATGTTCGAAAACAAGGTGCTTAGGAAGATACTTGGTCCAAAGAGGGATTAAATAGGGGGAGGGGAGGAGGCTACAAAATGATGAGTTAAATAACCTGTGCTCATCACAAGATATCGCTAGGATAGTCAGGTCTAGTAGATTACGGTGGGCAGTGCGGATAGGAGATTCTAGAAACTTGTTCAGGGTACTGACTGGCAAACCCATTGGTAAGAGACCATTGGGAAGACCTATTCGCAAACAGGAGAATAACATTAGAATGGACCTGAAAGAGATATGGTGTAATGAAGTGGACTGAATAAAACTAGATCAAGACAGGGATATGTGGCAATGAACTTTCAAGTTTCTAATGCCATAGAGTAGGTAAGTAGGTAAGTTCAGGGATTATTTTCAACACTGTGATGCGCCATCTTAATACCCTTTCATCCATGGCGAAACAATTCCTGTGTTTGTATTGGCTAGCTGATTAGTATGCACACCTCATGGATCGCAGGAGCCGCGTCGTGTCTAGCCCGAAGAATATTACCCTCCCCTTAAATTTTGAAGTTGATTGGCATGGACTGGCTTTCCGGCCAGAACTATCGGGAGGGTTGGTCAGTAATCAAACCACAGGCTCTCACTGTTCCTTCCCCCTTATCATCTAGAATCGCAGCATGTGTGCACACAAACGTGGGCTTTTTGGGGCGACCAATTGGATACAACCAACTCGAGACGTGAGTCAATCTTTCAAGGAAACTATCAGACTGCAACGGGAAATCACGTCGTCTCTTCCTTATTCATCGCTTCCATTTCCACCGCCTCACGAAAATCGTGTATTTTCGCCGCTTATATTTTTCAACCATTCGTGCCTATATCATATTATGAAGGCTAGGTATTGTTAGGTTGGATAATATTGTTATAATCAAATTGTCATATACAGGCTTAAAAAATAGTTATTATTATAGTAAAAATAAAATAAAATTGTATAATACAAACATTAGTTTTCAAATTTAGTTTAATTTTATGTTAAACCTTCTATTTCTTATTAAGTTTTAAGATATCCAAACACTTTATGGTGCGGCAGAAGGAAGCGCGAATAATTTACAGTTTTCATAGCATTACTTTTTTTGACCAAAATAAATAAAATATTTTTCCAGTAGCAACATATAATTTAGTTTTCTGCACATGCTAATATCAACAGATCTTGAATAACTGTCAAGGGTGTCCTAGAATTTTGACAAAACTTTTTCTCTTTATTTAAAAAGTGTTGACAAAATTTCAGGACACTATTGACAGATATTCAAGATCTGTTGATATTAGAATGTGCAGAAAACTAAAATCTATGTTGCTACTGTAGAAATATTTTATTTATTTTTGCCAAAAAATGTATATTCTATAAAAACTGAAAAAATACTTGCACTCCCTTCTGCCGCATCTTAATCTGGATGTCATATTTGGTTCGTGCCTTGTCACTGACCTCTATCGGAGTCCTGTATTGTTATATAAACAAGGGAGAACAATATTTATATAGGTCTGACTCATAGAGAAAGAACGAGTTGTGAAAAACGAATCTAGAAAATTTGGGAAAGACACTATCGGGGAAATCAAACGATTTGCGTTAATCTGTAAATAAAGTATAAACTGGGGGAACGTTTAGGGCAGATTCACCTTCTCTTCTGTGAACTCTCTTTTCAATGTCTTTTATTCGAAAATAAGTTTAATTTGACATGTATAAATTTTTCATCACTGCGTCCTATTACCTACTAAGGCTATACGCATATGTGATCATTACTTTAATGGCGTAGGGATGAGGAACTCCGATCTCTCTGTCATCAGAAGGCCAGTCTAACACCAGAGTGACGCCTTAGAGTTGACATCATTCGGCCACTGAAGCGGGTATAGTTAAATGTTCCAACTGGAGATCTGAGACGCTTTGCCGATGTCCGGGAATCCCTAATTATGTGAGAAGTAGTTTGTTATTTCAAAATGATTCACTCCAAATTAGAGATGAAAGGTATCGACATATGATCATAGCATTATTTCTAAAACTTTCGTCAATTGCGGACCCCTTTCAGGGCAAGGATAAAACCAATGTACCCCATTCACAAAAAAATATAGATTTATTTGAGGTACCTAATGTGCACTTTCGGAACTGAATGATTATATCAGCATACGAGAATTTCTATGAGCGAGAGCAAAAGACCTACCAATTTTCCTTGGAAAGGTATTTTCACATACTTTCCAATTTTACATGCAACATTATACACGGGACTGAGTGCTTTACTTACCATCCGAAGGAAGTTGTGCTACGAATCTTTATCACTAGAGAAAAACCCGTTGACTCTGGCTAGGTTTGAACTCACTAACATTGGGTCCTGAGGCGAGCACTTTACCCCAGGATGACCAAGGTCAACTTAGAAAAAAAATTGCTATCTTGTAAAGTATTTAATGGGCACTCCAAAACTTAATACAGCTTTAGAGTTAAGTTAAATCCGCGACAGAGGGTAAATAAAGGCTTATAAAAGTTCATGAAATCACGGCGAAATATGTGTTGATTTGTTCATAAGAATTACAATCATCACAATATATTTTATAATTTATAAAACTAAGTGGTATGTTGCGTACCGCCTTAGCGTAAATCCTTTTCTTGCCCTGGCGGTACGTGTACCACAGTTTGTGTAAAACCGACCTATGGGCTTAAAAAATGTTAAATCTTAATATTTATGATCTTTATTTAAATTACGAAAATATATTAGCTCATTTAAAAGCATTGTCTCCACAAAATGTTTCATCCTACTATTGTAAATATGCGGATAATCCGAACAGGTGGTTAAGCTGGTACCACACTACTTGTAAAATATCAAGACGGGTGCATTGTCAAATATTTGAGCCAGTACCTGCCAATGAACAAATGGGCCTTTCACACACGTCGCAAGCACCACAAGACCAGTACTTAAACAAGTACTTGTCCAACGATGTTTGCTGAAGCCTGGGACTTTCACACCCACATCACTTGCGATGTTCTCTCTCTGTACCCACGAGTAGATGCTAGCCATTGCTTGGCGATGATTGACGATGTTTCCCGAGTAATGTGGGATCCACAGCAAGTGCCTGGACTAGTCACTGGGCCAGCTATTGGGCGCCTTTGACTGGTGACCAAAAAAACCGACAGCGGATTGCTGTTGCCTCATTATTTGGCAAGTATCTACAAGTATTAGCGAATACCCGCAAGTACCATCACATACTACGGTCATTGGTCGTATTTGTCAATCTTAACCAATGCCTTTCAAGTAATGTGGGATTGGCTTTAGACGTGGGGAGCGCACGTCTGGAATTCGACCAGGACTTAATAGACTTGTACACGGCCCTCTCAGCCTAGGGGGACAGGTTTTTAGCGTTATTGACCACGTCAGAGGCCTCAAATTACGTCGGTAGTTAATTTCCCGTCACGTGATCAGGACGACAAACAAAATTTATCCTTTAAAAAGGTTAAAATGAAAAAAACAACTAATTTCCATTCCTGTGTGTAAGATAACGCAGGAACGGGCGCGCGCGAGAGAGAGAGAGACCCTACGTTATCGCGGTGAAGGTGATCTAGAGGTCATTGTGGCTAGTTCTTCAACATCACGCTCATATTTGATGAACAACCCCTCACCCTCGACAACCTACCCCCGACACGCCCCCTTGTAATAGCTGTTATTAAGGACGAACCTTTACTATCTCCCATAGGCATTTCATAGAATATGATCCCTCTTCCCTTGATCCTCCAACTCCTCAAAGCCCTCAATTTATGTCCAAATAAAGAGCTTACTCCTCTTCTAATACACAGCAAAAAATATATATATTCATTTTAGTCTCAAGAAATAATACCTTATCGTAACGAGAATAAGAGCACTTAATACATATTTAATAACGCATTGTGTTTAGACTATTACCCCACAGGAAAAAATACTCGTACAGTTGGTCGTTCTGTTTGTCTGTGTGTTTTACCTCGCATTTAAGGTGGGGTGGAAGGGAACGCAAGTTAAGGTCCGTATTTTTATAGTTCTTATAACAAGGAACCTTTTTTTTAGCAAAATAAATATTTAATTTTGAGGTATTTAACGTGTATTTTCTGAACCGACTGATTATATCAGCACACGAGAATTTCTATTAATGAGATCGAAAGGTCCTACCAATTTGGCCGGGAAAAGGTATTTTCACATACCTCCCAGGGTTCTCTTACATGCCACAATCGTCATGGGACCGACGGATTTACTTGCCCTCCGAAAGAACTGGTGTTGCGGATTTTTATCGCTCAAGAGAGATCTGTTGACCCCGGCTGGGATTAAATTAAACCCACGAATGTCAGGTCTTGAGGCGATCACTTTTTCCCAAGACCATCGAAGTCAACTAAAATTAATAAAATAGTGGTTTTGTAAATATATTTAGTTTAATTTTCAACACCCAGTAATATTAACAGTTCTTGAATATCTGTCATGTGCATCGCGGAATTTGAACATTCGTTTAAAAAGTTTTTGACCAAATGCCACGATGCTCGAGACAAATATTAAATTAACTGTTAAGCTTTATAAGTGTAGAAAATTAAACGAAACGTATCTATTGAAGTAAACTTTGATTTATTTTGACCAAAAAATATTTTCAATCATAAAAACCGCAAACATTCTAAACATAGCTTGCGTTCCCTGCCATCCCATCTTAAGCTAATCGAAATATCTCGAAGATATTTAGACACATCCTTACTCATAAATTACAATTTTACTACTTAATATTTTGTTTTTTTATATTAGATGAATATTTAAAAATATGTAATATAACCATTGAGTTTCATAATTATTTTTTTAATGCATACTTAAGGAATGGTGGGTAAGCTTTACAGCTAAACAACTTATTTTATTTTGTTTGTATTTTCGTTTAAATTATTCATAAATAATATTTCTGTTGTGGTGTGGTTGTTTTTTGATTCCGTTATTTAGAACACCATGAATAATTCAACACACCCCTCAAACCAAATTTGTATCAAAGGGTATTTGTCGTAAATGTGATTGCTATTTACAAATTAATTTGAGGGAATCTGAGGATAAACAAGGAAAATTATGAGAAAATTCACCATTATTCACTTAGAGAGAGAATTTAAAATCAAATTAACGATACTACCCCAAACTAACCCAACCAGGATTTTATGTTCAGTTATCTCGAGTTGTGGTAAAACTGTCGGTTTTTAATTCAATTGTTGCTGTTACTGTGAAGCCACACAGCCGCTAAAAAACAAGAGCAGAACTGAAATGTGGTCACGTGTTGAACTTTAAACCAATCACAATAAATCAGCGTGAGCTTCGTGAGTCATTCTGAACTAATAGAAACAATAGCAGAACTGAAATGTGGTCACGTGTTGAACTTTAAACCAATCACAAGAAATCAGCGTGAGCTTTGTGGGTCATTCTGAACTAATAAAAACAAGAGCAGAACTGAAATTTGGTCACGTGTTGAACTTTAAACCAATCACAAGAAATCAGCGTGAGCTTCGTGAGTCATTCTGAACTAATAGAAACAAGAGCAGAACTGAAATGTGGTCACGTGTTGAACTTTAAACCAATCACAAGAAATCAGCGTAAGCTTCGTAGGTCATTCTGAACTAATAGAAACAAGAGAAGAACTGAAATGTGGTCACGTTTTGAACTTTAAACCAATCCCAAGAAATCAGCGTGAGCTTCGTGGGTCATTCTGAACTAATAGAAACAAGCTCAGCTTTGGATTAACTGTTCCATAAAATCGGCGTGGAAGAACCAATCATATTTCAAAAACCAACTCAATCAGTGGGTATACGCCTACAAAGCGATATTCAAGCAGAAGGCTAAGTTTATGATATTGGGAAATTATATGAAATAACTCGCGAAATTAAAAGTGTTTCTGTCACTCTTGTTTTGTGCTGATTTTCTTAACTACACAACAACAACAAATCATTCTTTTTAAATCCACCATGAAAATTATCTAAGAAGTCCGTATATTCAGTAAAGCAATGGTTCCCAATTAGCTAGTTACTGTGGACCATTTGTATATTACCACACAAAAATGGCAATAATTTAGTTAGGGGGGGAAAAATACGAATTAAATTTTAGTAATGTCTATAACAAATGTGAATGTGGGGAAATCCAGGTCTCCACCGTGGTTCGGATTCCACGTTAAACTGAAGATCCTCCATTTCATCTCACAATCACCCCATCAATGCACATGATCGTAAGTGTGTATAACCCCGAACGGGTAGTAAGACTTTGTGCTAATAATAATAATAATAATAATAATCTTACACGTGAATAAATTATGACACATCTAGCAGCTACCTAAATGTTCCGGTTCAATATTCCCTAATTTTAGTCTCAAATCAGGAGCGAGATCGTGCCTGTGACGATATAATTAAAAATATTGATAACTAGCTGTTTTAAGATAATGTTTAAAAATATTATGGGTAAATATACATTTTTCTTCTAGCGTATGAATCGCTACGCCAATCAAGCAGATTGCGCTCTCAATTTTCAGCAAATGTGTAAATCAAGCTATAAACTAAGTAATTCTCTATACGTGTAATTGCATGTTTTTTATATCAATAACTAGAAATAAATATACCTGTACCTAGTTAATATCAATAAGATTCTGATGTAAATATGTACAGTACCTACAAATATATTACATATACATTATCCAGTGTCAATTTTACTGTAAAACTAGACAGTCTACTTCGCATTAAAATGTAGGCATAAAACAAATGCGTACCAAGTGATAATAAGAGCAAATATAATATAATAACTAAGGAGAGTTATCATCACCGCTTCTCTGCCAGTTTGGGCTAAACGCATATAAACTAATTACGCTAATGTGTTAGGGGTAAATAAGGTTAAATCTAGATTAATCGTACTCGCATTTGCGTGAAAGGAGAGTGTAAACAATTTAGGGAAAAATCCTCAGTTCACACAACCCCTATTACCCTGTCATCTAAGGCCCTTCTATTGTGATAGGGACGCCTTAGACTGTGGGACCACTGGAGTGAGTTTTGAGGAGATAGAATAGCTACAAAAATACTATTGCAATACCTTGACTCTCGTCGCTTCGAGCTTGTCGTGGCCCCACTCTTTCGTCGGGTTTCAATTATTATTATAGCCACCTTTCCAAATTTCGTCGATTGCTTCGCTCTTTCGTTGCATTTCATCACCACCACGCGTCATCTTGTTTCTTTTGTCGTTCAGTCTTTAAACAGAATTATTTATTTGTGCACTGCCTTTTAAAATTGTCCACTTTGAAGCCCCTATTTTTGTAATTATTCATATCTAATGCATTAGCAAGCCAAATACAGGCTATGCTTCGACTTTCGTCAGTGATCGGGTCCATATCCGGTCGAAATAGTGAGGTATTTCTGAAATATATTATACTACACTGAGGTAAGTTAATGAAAAACCCTAGTATTATTTCAAGTAAAGTTTGTTTCATATATACTTATATTAATATAAATTAACATATTTATAGATTCAGTCTTAAGGCGGCGGCTTAACAAGGGGTTGAAAATGAGCTAATATCACAATTTCACACTTTTTGCCCCTATTAATAAAGCTCAAACTATAGGAGGGTTAAGGAAGTTTTCAACATTATTTGGTATAAACCATAATTTGAAATAATGCATTTGAGAATTGAATATTGCTTTAAAGCTGAACGTCTGCACGGCAATTGTTTGCTTACTGAGGCAGCCCCTTGAGGCAAGTATTAAAGTATTAAACAAAAAATAATGAAGACTTAAACTATAAAGTGTATTGTCATATGCCGTAGAGGTATTATTTTATAAAGCGTTACCAGCATTACTTCACTGTACGAAATTACAACTGATACAAAGTCTTGGATAGAAACCTTCCAGGCAGAGCCGCTAATGCACTATTCCCTGTAATGACGGTTGGATGGTGGAGGTAGTTATTATTTGCCTCTTCTGTAGACATTGATAGAAATACGACCACCGTCAGACGTGTGGATCCTCTGTTTGAGACCAGTGTATGAACAGGGACATTAAAACGACTATCTGGGAGGTTGTTGACCATATTGTGGCTGTTCTGCTATCAGTCTTGTCAGGGCTAGGGAAACTGCAACATTAAAACAACTAGCTGAGAGATTGTTGACCAGCTTGATGTTGTTCAACTACCAGTCTTGTCAGGGCTAGGAGAACTGCAATATTAAAACAACTTTCTGGGAGATTGTTGACCAGCTTTTCGTTTAGTCTTTTAAGGGCTAGGAGAACTAGGACATTCGTAAGGTTGTTGGCCATGTTTTGGCTGTTCTGTTATTAGTCTTGTCAGAACTAGAACTAAAGCATCCGTAAGGTCGTTGACCATCTTGTGGTTGTTTGGTTAGTCTTGTCAGAGATAGTGGAACTACTACATCTGGGAGGTTGTTGAGCATCTTTTGGTTGTTCTGTTATTAGTCTTGTCAGAACTAGAACTAAAGCATCCGTAAGGTTGTAGACCATCTTGTGGTTGTTTGGTTAGTCTTGTCAGAGGTAGTGGAACTACTACATCTGGGAGGTTGTTGAGCATCTTGTGGTTGTTTAGTTGCTAGTCTTGTCAGAGCTAGTGGAACTACTACATCTGGGAGGTTGTTGAGCATCTTGTGGTTGTTCTGTTATTAGTCTTGTCAGAACTAAAACTAAAGCATCCGTAAGGTTGTTGACCATATTGTGGTTGTTTAGTTGCTAGTCTTGTCAGAGCTAGGGGAACTACGACATCTGGAAGGTTGTTGACCATCTTGTGGTTGTTTGGTTAGTCTTGTCAGAGCTAGGGGAACTACGACATCTGGAAGGTTGTTGACCATCTTGTGGTTGTTTAGTTGCTAGTCTTGTCAGAGCTAGTGGAACTACTACATCTGGGAGGTTGTTGAGCATCTTGTGGTTGTTCTTTGTTTTGTTAGTCTTGTCAGAGGTAGTGGAACTACTACATCTGGGAGGTTGTTGAGCATCTTGTGGTTGTTTAGTTGCTAGTCTTTTCAGAGCTAGTGGAACTACGACATCTGGAAGGTTGTTGAGCATCTTGTGGTTGTTTAGTTGCTAGTCTTTTCAGAGCTAGTGGAACTACGACATCTGGGAGGTTGTTGACTATTTTTTGATTGTTCTGTTATGTAATCGTTTCAAAGATAGAGGAACTATGATGTCTCTAGAAGGTGCAAAAGCGGTTTAGCTGAGTACAAAATGTTATTGATTGCAATCTATGGTAACAACATATGTGCGTTATAAATATATGACGTTGTAAAAGGTAAACAATAGTCTCCATCTTACATACGGAGACAACAAAACTTTACTCACCCCCCCCCCTTTCTATTCTTTATGAAACAAGAATCATGCTAGATATAGGTTTCCTTTAATATAATAGACAGTAAAAAATTATTTTATCTCCTCGCGTCTGCTTTAAACGTGTAGTATAAATAATTGTCTACAGTAGACATTTGGCGTGAAGCTATGTTACTTTGTAAGTATGTGCTGTTGCTGAAGGAACATGAGCTTTATGGGAGTTTGTGGGCGAGGTCTATAAATTTAAGACTTTATTTCATGTCCCTTTGCATCAGTATCAAAACTAACTACAAATAAATAAAACTTGATTGGGATGTGCTGTTAAAATATATAAAAACAAATAATAGTGCAAAAATAAAATTTTTAAATGACTCATTTTAATAGTAAGAACTTTTTTAAACCTATATTTTAGCGATCAATGTTTGTAATATTATATTAGTGTGATTTCACAGATAATATTAATATGCACCAAAGGTGACAGCTTCAGTTAACATGACCTGACGTATGAATACGTGAAAGTAGACTAACTATTTTCAGTTGTCAGATAAGTATCCCCTCCTATGAAAATTGCACTTTATTTATAATGAGGTATTGATTAAGTTCCTTTTTAAACTAAATTTGACTATTTGCTCACTCACTTCGATGGAATAATGGTCTGTGACGTCACTCTCATGATATACTGGACTGCCGATAATGGGGTGATCGGGGTTCGAAGCCCAGTTGGTTGTACAGAGAACGAGTTTTCCTAAATGATATTACACTCTCCTTCCACGCAAATGTGCGTGCACTTCTAAAAATTCAACATTATTCATACTTAACACATTAGCATAACTATTGCATACGCGTACAACCCGAACGGGTAGTACGCAGTGGTGCTAATAAGTCTAATAATAATAGTAATAATAATAATAATTATTATTATTATTCAGCTCCAATAAATGACCCTTCGAAAATTTCACAGTGAATTACTTATCTGAATAAAGAGTATAATAGAAAATGATTGTTGCTATAATGAACTCATCAGTCATCCTTCCTGCAATGCTGATGATATAAAAAGCCTTACTTCTAGTCATAGCCAGGTGTGCTAAGCCCTCCCCTGAATCTGCTTGTCTATAATGGATAATGTTTGAAAGCGACGCAATCTAGTTGTGAAGGGTGTGATAGTCGGACAGGTGTTTGGTTCCCACGGACAAGAGGGGGCGGGGCTGACGGCCGCGTCACACTTCAACTGTTCTCTTATCGAGCCACATTACTGCATGCACTTCGATGCGATAAGTACTTATAAACAGTTTGCCACCTTTTAGAGCCGATACAAATAAATGTGTAGTGGACAAAAAGCTGCTATATTAATCTTACAAGTGCCAAGAAGACTCCATTTTCCAGTGAAAACAGTTGTATAAAACATGGCTTGGAGTCCGTGTCGTGTCATTTAGTAGAGTATAGACAGGATCAGCAGATATTATAAAAGCGAGGATGTAGTGAACGTGAGAAAAGGGTAGTATTTTTACCGTTTTTATATATTTTTAACAATTTTTTTGTCAAATATTGATTCATTACAATAATGGAGATTAATTTTCTTCGCATAGGGACATCAACCATTGTTGAATATCTGTCAAGAGTGTCCTGGTATATAATGATAATTTTTTCTCTTCATTTAATAAATTTATCATCTAATGCCACAATGCTCATGATAGATAGTCAAGAACTGCTCATATCACCATGGAAGGAAAATTAAACTCTGTTTCTACTGGAGTAATATTTGATTGATTTTGACAAAAAACCTGTTTTGATATAAAAAAAACTGCAGAAACACTCTCCCTTTCCTCACATTCCCTATCCACCCACCTTAAAATTATATCTGGGATATCTTACTCCCCACTCAATCCCAATTTGACTCACAGAAGCACAGGCTTTTCTTTATATGTCTCACATGGAAAATATATATCCGTTAATACTTGGTCAATGAAGGTTCTAGCTCTGCTTACACTAGCAAAACTTGACGACACGACACTGCTTGACTTATGGATTCATAAAAGTAGATCCAGTGAATTTTTAAAGTGTCAGATATGGATTTTTTTAATACAACTCAACTAGAGGGAGAGTCTACTATTACGAAATGATGGTAAATTGTGGCAGACAAAAAAACCTCCCTGGGTATCATTCGTAGTCGCAGGATGTTTGGCACAGTAAGGGATTATCCTAACCGAAATACACGGGTAGTTTGGACCATGATGGTATAGGACGTTTGGTACGATTTAGAAAACACTTTTTAACCCTACCTTGTGTGTTTGTTTCCTTTAGGCTCACGTCTTTTTAGCGATGAAGTGGTGTTTCGATGAACTGACCATAAGGGTGTGTTGACACTGCGACTGTACTGAACGAGTCATCTCGGTTTTATTGGACACGGGTCAGAGCTCTGTTGACACGATTGTTTTACTCGTATGGTTTTAATAAATATAAATATGGAGAAAAGTATCTGAGCTTGTTATGTTATTATGGCTGTAAATACTCATAGACGAGTTGTTAACATTTGATGGATATCGATAGATTTTTGATGGCCTATTACCCCTAAAAACTGGTCTTCGCAATGTCGTCTATCTATAATTCGGCTGGTCTGTCGATCGGTCGGTCTGTTTGTTATTCGGCCTAGAGCCAAAACCATTTTACTGTTCTGACTAAAACTTGTATATAGTGTCTAAATAAGTTTCCTAAGAGGGTACTTTGTAGTTAAAGATATAACCCTAAACTTAAGGTTAGTTAACTTAAGATAATAGAAAAAAATATCGATATTCTCTAATTTGGCTTTAATGATTGTGATCAAAATTCGTATTGAGTTGGAAATTAAATACAAACTAATGGCGTATCTCACTTTCCCGGGAAAATGACTTATAGGGTACGTTACATAAACAGTTATCTACAATTTTGAGCTTATCTCCACAACTATTAAGATACGAAATCATTTATCAGTGCAAATTTGTAGGACTGTAAGTAATGAAATCTCTTTTATTTGAAAAATATTGTTTCCAATCTTTAAGTATTATTATTATTATTATTATTATTATTATTATTATTATTATTATTATTATTATTATTAGCACCACGTCTTACTACCCGTTCGGGTTATACGCACTTACGCTAATGTGTAATGGTAGGGTGAATGTGAGATGAAATGGAGGACCTACAGTTTAACGTGGAATCCGAACCAAGGTGGAGGCCTGGCATTCCCCATATTTACAAGATGCCTTGTCAGAGGTGAAGGAAGGGTTTGGTAATCAGATAAATCTATGCCGGGACCGAGGATTGAACCCCGGCCGCCAGCACAGAAGTCTGACACCTTACCCCTTGACAGCCAGGTCACCTACCAATCTTTAATTAAGTATATTTTTAAGTCGGGGTATGGGGAATGGGGGTATGAAAGTTTACTGAATGCGTATTAATGTTTCTGTAACAGTGCATTTAATTGTAGAGAGAGTGAAGGAACCCATTTAGGGAAGAAAAATCACCTCAATATGGCCTTCTGGGGGACACGAACCCAGACCTCTCTTTGATCATGAAGCCGGACTAGGTGAGCCTTACATTTATTCCAGATATCCACCGTTGCGAGTGACGCAATAAAACGACCCACGAAATAAACCACTCACCACTGTTTCCCCAACATAATATACTTCGTCGACCTGGTTCCCCCACAAGCCCCGAACCCATAATCTCCTCCGCCGAACGCCCGCCTCGGTCGATGGTCAGAGCTACACCACAAGCACTCACATCTCTTCTCACATACGCAGTAAAACGGCCGTATTTCACTCTTGTGCCAGGCATTTAATAGTGCGGTGCTAGCCCACATTGTAGGATCACTTCTTGCCTCCGCCAGACAAAAATAATACAGTAAAAAATAGTGCACTCGCCCGCCACCAGACGATTGCCATAGGATGACCCTCAATTCACGGCTGACCTTGCTCAAGATGGGTTTATTAAACCGGCTCTGGGAGAGTGGGGAGGGGGAGGAACAAAATTGGATTCAACCTGGGAGGAATTGGATGTTAGTTTGACTTAATAGTAGAAATACAGAATTTATTTTCAATCATTTTTCGTGCCGCTCCCTAATACTCAGCATTTAATTCTACTAGAAATAGGCGCACACAGTGGCGTATCGCATCGACTCGTAAAATATTCCCAATGGTAGCTTTTCCTCAGTTTCACTATATATATTGCATAAATGAGCCGATTCTATGCGATACAGGGTAGGTTTGCGCTGACCTTGGCGGGGTAAGGCTGCTGAAAACGGTAAAGATGAAAGCAAATGTACCAATATCGGCATGAAGGTGGAAACCATTTAAGAAAAACCACCCTTAATACCTCCGACCGGGATTCGTACCCTGACCTTCCTGCCATCAGATAACTTACTAGGCGAGCTTGGACGTTTAGAGCACGTGCTCACCGATGAGGGCTTATTTTTAATTTAAACATGTTTATGGTTTAAAAAACTAATGAATCAATTAACATTTTTTTTATTAGGTTTATTTTAGCTCCGCATCTTACTATCACTCAGATTAGCGTGATTAGTACGTGTTAGGGATAAGGAAATTTAAATTTAGAGCACGTATACCAGCATTTGCGTGATGAGAGAGTGAAAACCATATATTGAGAACCACACTTAGTATACCCGACCAGGATTAGAACTCCAACTCTCCCGTCATTCGCAAACCAGTCTAACACGAGAGTGACGCCTTAAACCATGAGTCTTCAACCTTTTTATATCCAAGGGTCAAAGTTTCTGACTCTGGTTAGCTATCAGGCCGCAATACTGTAGGCCTAACTTTAATATTCGGATTGAATGCATGTTAAAATATTATCAGATCATTCTTAAACACGCTAGGGATTAGGCCTGTCTCTGAGAGGTGAAATTTTGGATTTCTCATGACGTATGTTTTCTTGTTGTGGCTTTTTGTGGCCCTATGTTGAGATGTAAACACTATTGAATTAAACCATTTAATAAAACAATTTGCGTTAAAAATCGTGTGGAAACCGTAATTTTCCGCTATCTATCTACTTAAATGTAGATTAAGTCAGGGTTTGTGGTAAGGTCCAAATGCTGACCGGGTATATTAAGAGACGCGTTTTTCTACCTTAGTTCCTTGTGTGCATTAGTTAATTGGCTCAAAATCTACTTTTCTCCCATGGGATTAGTTCATCTACTGTAAGTGATATCTCAAACGAGCAGTACATCGTAAATGATTTTTAAAAAGTTATTAAAAAGGTTAACAAAAGCAGATTTGAAAAACTACATACATGATCACATGGATAAAAGCGTCATTCTAGTCTTGTCTGGTTTGCTTGAGACAGGGATGGCAGGGTTCAAATTCCAGTTGGTTCCCACTCGCCCTCCTTGCAAATGTGGGTATTTTACTCTAAAATTCTTCCATATTCATCTTTACCCCCTAGTGGAATTAACTACAAAGTAGCGCATATCCAGAACTGGTAGTAAACTCTATGATATAAAGTGAAGAATAGGAAGGAAGGAACTGCAGATGGCCCGAATGGGTATTAAGACGCGGTAAAAAGTATGAAATAAATTTTATATATCTTGGTAAATCTGTAAAGGCAATTTAACATCCGATTCCACCCCGTTCTTGTATACAAAATAAAAGTTATAAGTGTTTACATCCCTTGTTCCATCTTTTAATGGCTGTTGTCTCCTTCTTGCAATATAATGTTTGAGTGTGTCCTGCGACAAAGCTGTGGAAGATCCATTCGATAGTCGGCGGCCCTCTTATATCGTCTAGCAGCACATCCGACCCACGCCATGTCTGACCTGTGACATGGTGCTTTCTCCCAGACCCTGACCTGCACCAGATTCGAACCACGTACAGTACCTCCCTTCCACTCATGTCGGTTGGGTCAGAACTTTAGGATCTTCATTCACATGATCGTATGAATACTTGAGTAGGTCCGTACAACGTGCCCAGGATGCTCAAATTCACCGGTCACCGACAACAAGCTTGAGGCTGGCAGGGTTAGGGGAGCTGTTGACACTCCTGCACCATGGTTGGTTTTAATTCCAAATGGTAGCTTTTGATCCGTTTCAAAAGAAATTTTTATTTCTAAAAGAGAAAGTATTGTGATCATGAAATTATTTGACCTATAGATTATATTGTTTTATGTTCCCCCAAAATCAAAAAAGTGGATCTTACAATTAAGTATGTCTGAATGGCCATCTGTGTCTACAGCCGAAATGGTTTGATGGATTTCGTTCACATTTAATATTTAGATGGTACAGTAGTGTGCAAATTAATGTAAACACTGCTATTATTTTATACTTTTCAAAGTTGGCAACACATTAGTGTTATTTGTGGCAGCCATTTTGGTCAATATGCAGTTACCTTAAATCGATCATTGTGTTAGCACTTGTGTTCATGTTTAATTTGAGTATTTTGAGGTATTAACTGATCCTTTCCTGGATGCAAGATAAATACTGACATTTGTAGTGTTTTGTGAATGACGTTACAAACTTTTTTAAATGAATATCATACAAAGAAAACGAGAGAATATTGTAACATTAAGTTTGCACACCTCTTTTACACAAAGAGAGATAGCAACAAAGGGTTGTGTAAGTCTGGGGGCAGTAAACAAAATGTTAAAACAAAAAATAGAAACGGGGTCAGTAGAAGTAAAGCTAGTAAGAAAATGTGGAAGAAAGAGGAAGACTACTGCACAAGATGAGGATTTTAATCATAAACAACAAAATAAATCCCCTTAAAACAAGTTTTGATCTACAACGAGACTTAGCAAGATCTGGTCTCATAATTCATGACTCGAGAATACGAATAAAGCTCAAATAACAGGGCAGAAAGGTCATCCGATATCAGAAGAAGCAACTCCTGACTGCTCCTATTATGAATAAAGGGCTTCTGTGTGCCAAAATATATGCCAGCTGGGAAGCAGAAGATTGGAAAAAAGTGTTGTTTTCAGATGAGACACAGTTTTTAATGCTGGGACAGCGATCACAACACGCCAGAAAAATTGACAATGAAAAACTTACGGCAGTCCATATTGAACGAACAGTCAAAAAAACCCAAAGAAGATGTTCTGGGGCTATTTCTCCTAATTAGACACCAGTTCTCTTATACCAATTCAAGGAATTATGAATGTTCAAAAATATAAGGAGTTACTGGAAGAAAAACTGCCTAGAGAACTATAAAAATCTATTCCAATGGTAAAGCAATCTTTTAGCAAGGTTTAGCCCCATGCCATAAATCAAAGGCTATGGTGAAGTATTTCAAAGACAAAAATATCACGTGTCTGGAATGGCTAGGGATTTCACCAGGCTTACATCCTCTTGAAAATGGGTGGCCATTTGTAAGTCCAAACTTCATAAGATGGACTGCACAGCCAAAACAAAGATGATAGAAGCAGTAATTCAAGCATGGTTTCACAATGACCAAATCAAAGGAAACTTCAGAAATCTCATAGATTTAATGCCAAAACGACTTTAACAAGATATTCAAGACAAATAGGCACACATTTCACATTTTAAAAAATGACAGTGCTCATAATATAACCTAATTTTAGCTTTAGTGGATAATAAAGGATGTTTTGAAATTTATCCCTTGTGCTCATATTAATTCGTACACTACTCTGTATTATGGTCATAGCTCCAGGAAAGATCATGATTTTAATTCTAGCTATAGAAATTAAAAGTAATTTATTGATGAGGTATATTTGGAAATCCAAAAATAGATATAATTATTTTACTTAAAATGGGTATCTAGCGTGTGCCTAAATAAATAAATTTAAAAAAAAATCGTAATGAAACATTTGGCAGCAAATTCTAGGATATGTTTTTCGAACTGACAACAAAGAGGTTAAAAGAGAAGTTTTTACGTTATGAGACTCACTTTTATTATTTAATAATCGGTGCAATTTTAAATAAAAGTTGAACTTCCTAACAATTTTTACAAACAGCATTCAAATATTTCTGGCCCAGTCTTTGTTTGGATATTTAATGTCTCAGATAATCAGTACCAACACTATAACATACAAAACAACTTTAATATAGTTAGTAATTTGCACTAATCGATAGTAAGTATTGTATTTCGAATAAATATAATATATTAATGTGTCACTATGTAGTCGCCCGGCACAGTTAGGTGTGCATTATCATGCTTTAATCTAATTAAGAGAGGCAGATATTCAATTCTTCACCGGAAACATGGTGTGATTCTCCCCTCAAGAATTACGGTTCAGAGTATCAGAGTATTTACGCTAATGTTTTAAGTGTGAGACCCGCCTCGGTGGCGTTGTTGGCTAACACGCTTGTCGTGTTGAGTTCGACTGCTGAGGACGGGGAGATCGAGGTTCGAATCTCTATCGGGTGAACTGGGGGTGGTTTTTCCTAAATGGTTTTCCACTATCCCTCCACGCAAATGTGGATTCACTTCCTCTAATTCAACCTTCCCAATTCCTTATCCATTAGAGTAATTAGTACTTAAAGCGTATAGCCCGAACTGGTAGTAAGATGCGGTGCTAAATATTATTATTATTATTATTATTTTAAGTGTGAGGGATATATAATTTATATAAAGTGTACCCACATGTGTGTGAAGGGAGTAAAAAATAATTGTTAGAAAAAAATACCATAACTACACGCGAACAGGGTTCAAACTCCAATTTCTCCTTCACCAGAAAATATGGTTCATTACAGAAGTAGCTCTTAAACCATGTGAACTCCGATGTGGGTACTAATACTAACACTGACACAATCCCGTCCGGGCTATATGCATGAGGGGGTAGGAATAAGGAATTTAAAATGGTATAGGATATATGTCTGCATTTACTTGGAGGGAATTAAACGCCCTAGCTCAGTCGGTACCATGTCTGCCTACTGAGATAAGGGTCCCGGGTTTGATTCCCAGCATGGTCAAAAATTTATCGTTGGTGAAATGTGGGTTTACCCTTTCACAGTGATTAATTAACGGTCGGGGACTGGATGTTGTGCCTGTCCTCGTCTTGATATAGATTATAAGGCACATGAAGCTACGACAGGCCTATCCAGTCAGTAGTGGAAAATATATGACGTGAATAAAAAACTGACCCAAGCCACAGGCTGGAAATAGTGTTGGTTATAAATAAATACTTTACTTGGAGGGAGAGTGGGAAACTATTTATAAAAATACACCCTCAAGACACCCAGCCAGGATTCGAAACCAAACTTCACCATTCCCGCAAACTAGGCTTAATGGTCCTGACATGTAGTCCACGTGCCCATCTATGTGGGTAATTATTTATATTGCTACTACTAAAAATGCGTACAACATTTTGTTTCCTCCAGCTACAGTCTTGAGCTATAGTCCGATTTTAGTTGGAAGAGCAGTAAAGAGTATTCAAACACATTTCTTTGCAGCCAACATTAATAACATATTACTATATTATTTGTGTTATTTTATAGATATTGATAATATCTATCAAAAGTGGCAATCGAAGATCACATTACTTAATGTATTAATATCGTTAGTAGTCATCCGATACTATTCTTCCTACAAAATCAGGGGAAATATTATGAAAGTAATATTTCCCAAAGTTCAAAGGGTTAAAGGATTGCTAGTAGTACGTTGTACACGATTGTAAATCTTCCTGAATTCCTCAGGTACAAACTACCATTAGTTAAATAATATATAGTCTCAATATTAAAACCAAGATACAGCTGTGTCTTGTGTCCTGAGCTTGTAGTAGCCATGATTGCACGCCTAAGATATAGTGCGCCCGCAATACTTCACTGTAAGACGGGTTGCTGGAATATCAGCGCTCTAATAACCTAATCCGAGCTTCCCGTCAACGGTAAACCAGACAAGATGAGACGTTAGTAACTTACCAAGCGGTGCAAATAGTTTTTAATGGTAGTTTTTAGACAAATAAATTTACACTTTTTAACACCAGCAGATATATCTCAACACTGCCGTATTTTATTATAGTAACTATGCAAATAGCCTGGCTGGTTGAACATACTAGGTAAATAAAATATTGGGAAACCGATATATATATATATATATTTAAACTTATAAAACGTCAAGTTATTCCTTTTGACAATAATTCCCGGAGCTACATCCAACCAATTTTCATAATTATTAATCTTTTAATTGAAGCTTATAGCCTTATACACATAATGGGCCTGTGTGTTCACGAATTCCAAAATTTTTAATAGGTGAATCCCATATTTCATAAAACTACCAAGTATTTTGACAGTAAGGTTAATTCATATATTTATGCTAAACTTGTTTGATTTATTTTAATTTTTTCCTCGCTTCAGTGACCACATAGTCTTGAATTTCACCGGGGTTTACTGAAAACTTGTGCAAATAATAAAGTCGCCTCAAGACATTTTTCGCCTGGGTACCACCCGTGTATTAAATACTATACACTAGGTTACTTAAATCTGTTTTTAAATTTAATAAAAAAAAATATCAACCCACAACAACAAACAAACAAAACATATCACAGATAAACTCTAAACCATCCATTCTGGTGACAGTAATTTTATACTTTTTTGTGCTTGGCTCTTTAGTACCATTGTGTTTCCTATTAGTGAATTAAGACTGTTTATTCTAAGTAAATAAGACACATATCTGGACATAAAAAATAAATGCATTAGCTTTTGTTTAAAATGAAGAGGTCGAATCCCAATTTTGAAATGTTAATTATGTTGAAAGAGTTCAC
Source organism: Timema shepardi (assembly GCA_902151425.1). Taxonomy (NCBI): domain Eukaryota; kingdom Metazoa; phylum Arthropoda; class Insecta; order Phasmatodea; family Timematidae; genus Timema; species Timema shepardi. The sequence continues at coordinate 1,781 of CABFVX010000620.1, read as the reverse complement.
TAAAGCGGAATACCCTTGAGAAGTAAGTCGTCCCTAATGCACCTTTTACGAGTTCTGACTTTGACAAACTAAAGTATGATAGTACACAGATAATTCTGAAAAAACAAGAATTAAAGTGTTATTTTTAAGATCCTTACGTCTTTTTTCCTGCCAAACTAGCCGCAAATTTACATTAATAATGTAGAAATGAGAAAGTATAGAATAAATTTACCTGGATTAAATTTTCTTTTTAGGTAATTAACTTACGCTTTCTGAACCTACTGATTATATTGGCATATAACTTGTAAACTAAATTACATCTAGAACAAACACAACAGCCAGACCCCAGAAGTCAATTTATCACTGTGAAAGAGGAAGCCCACATTTCAACAATGATACATTTTCGGCCATGCTAAGAATTGAAGCCGGGACTCTTAGATCAGTAGACATACACACTACCAACGGAGCTAAAGTTTCAAACCAAGTGCATATAAATTGAATAAGAATGCAAAACCACAAAATAAAAATCACTTCAGTACACCCAGCTAGGATTAAAACCCAGACCTCTCCACCACAGGTATTCAAGATAAGATTAAACTATCTTCTTAACCCACGTGTCCACTAATGCAAGCAGTTAGACGCTAAAGTGTTTTATATTTTTATTAGTAGAGTCTACATTTAAGATAATAGTTATTAACTTTTAGATATAAATGATAGGAATGGGAAGGGTAACCTAAAAGAAGTTCAGCCACATTATCGTGGAAATAGTTTGGTAAAATTACATTTAGAAAATTATACTCAATGCGACAGGTTGAGATTCGAACCCGGAAAGGGTAGTTTAGTCTCTTGCAATAATGACGCCTTACAACACATCATAAAAGCGAGGGATTGATGATAGGGCGAGCTAATATATAAGTAGTAAATAATTTTAAATACATCCTGTAATCGAACTCAGATGCCCTCAGGACCTTTATTACACCTCTCTAGTACTTGGCCAAGAGGTAGGATCATTTGATGATAATACACCGTCTGTTGCAGCGCCGTTATTAAACAATAATAAAACCCGTTCCAATTGAATTGTTCGTTCATGCAAGTCAGTTGAACAAGAGTGTGAAAATACGCGCCCGGCGGGTATACGTGATCGTGAGTGAGACGTGATGTGTGAACTTTCACTATCACTATCATTGGCACTTCCCAGGTGACAAGCAACATCTGATTGGTTGGTTATATAACACATGTGCATGGGTACATGTTCCCACTGCAGTCTTTTACAAGTACACCTTCATATTCACATGATATACGCAATTGATAATGATACGCTCGTGCCAAGAAGAAGGAAACAAAAGCTGCCTTCCTCATCTTTCGTACGAGCGAGCCAATGCTGTCCGGTAGCGCTCTGTTGAGTCAATGCTGGTTACAAAAGGATAGAATGAAGAGGGTGAATGTTGAAGTAATTTTGTAAAACATTATAGAAGAAACTGTGGAAAAACTGTCCTAGGTACAGTGCACTCGACCAGGATTCAAACCTCGCTCTCCCTGTATTTGGCAGTCTAGTCTACTGTGATAGTAGCGCGTTAGACCACGCGATCACCAAAGCGGGTGTGTAACAATTAATTTTAAGAAATTTAATGTCTATAATTTTGTAGTAGCCTGCACCGATGGACTCAGAGTGTGTAACGTTTGTTTAGTTTAATTTTCTGGTAACATAATTTGAGGCTCGAATCCCAGATTTATGTACTGAGGGTGTATTCTTTTCCAAAATACTTTTCCCTATTCCCGCCCCTAAAATTTATTATTTTATA